>JAWWEV010000002.1:4339768-4411911 GCA_035583235.1 Hafferia zeledoni
CTCCCACTGTAACTGCCTTTCCAGGTGTGCTGGAGCAGGGCTGGCAGGCAGACTTTGCAACCCGCATGGTGATGCCCCAAAAGCCAGGTTTGTCTCTGGGAAATAACCTTGTTGGAGAGGTTTAAGGCAATAACTCTCTGTTGTTTCTTGGTTGCAAAGATTGGGTCCTACAGTCTCAGAGTGATGAGAGAAAACAGTTTAAGGTGAAAGGAGCTGATTTGGAGAAGGCTGCAATTTTGGGGTGAAAAGTGCTGGATTTGAGGGGTAGAGAGGGGCCCCTTCCCTGTGACTGGCTTGGCTGGCTCAGCTGACAGGTGACTTGCTGCTCAGGAGCACAGGGATTTTTTAGGGACAGGCAGACTTTGTTCTGCCTTGGGGAAATGATGCGATTTTCATGTGTCTCTGCTGCAGAATGAATGAATGTTTGACAGAGGACATATTTGTAAGGCTGGCGAGTCTGCTGGTTTCAGGTTTTGTATGGAGTGCTGTAGCCTGTTTTTCCACTCATTTCTGCCATGAGTGGTTGGAAAGGGTGATAAACAGCAACAGTCACCAGGCAAAGCCATCCCCACCTCTTCCTACCCCAGCACAGGTTGATCTTTCACATCCAGGGACATCTCCAGCCCAGGGACTGCAGCAGGATCCTGGCACCACAAGAGCTGCAGGTTCTGGTTGCCCAAAGAGATGCCTAAATGTGGGGAAGGTTCATTTTTGTGGATTTCCTGTTAATTGGGCCAAGCTTCCAGCAGCAGCGAGGAGGGTAACAACCTCCTGAGCCTCCACAACCTGTGTTTGCTCCCCAAAATTGAGCTACAGGACAAAAGCAGACTAAGCTTCACCTTTGGCTCTGTAAAACCAGGCTGGCTTCCTCAGAAGAAAAACTCCCAACCAACCAAACAAAAACCAAAAAAACAAAAACTAAAAAAAAACCCAAACCAACCAACCAACTCACTTAATAAACTTACAAACTTCAGCAAAACAATATTTTCCCCATCAAAATAAGTAGCTAATGCTTTTTTTAGCCCTTTTACTCCAGTTCTAAGCAGGACCTTTTATCTGGTCAAGGTACACCTTTATCAGATGAATTTGAGGGTTTTTTTTCTCACACTTGAAATACCTAATTAAGATCTTTCACTTTCTTATTAGTTTATATTTGACTGTGTGGTAATAACCAGGCAATGCCAAGGAACTGATGTTTGCCTAAAGAAAAACTCTTCAATAGAACTCTCATGCAGAGATATCTGTTGCTCTGAAAATGGTCTAGACCAACTGCAGCTGTTTCTAGATGGATTTGTGCAAAACCCGTAGCTTTTTACTTTCCAAAAGAACTTCAGCCATTTACAGGGGGGAAATCCAGCAGCTCCCAAATGATGCCTCATCAGCTCTACCCAAAGCAGGGAATGGCATGGTGGAAACAAGGCAGTTTCACCTCCTTGTTAGAAACTTGGCATCTCCAGAAGCCAGAGGGAACCAAACATCCCAAGCACAAGTTGTTCCATATGCTCTGTGTAAATCCCAGAGAAGCCCCTGAGGAGTAAATACATACCGACCACATACGTGCTATTTCCTGGGATTTTTTTTTTCTGTGCTAACTCCAAACAAAACAGCCACGATGTGGAGATGCTGTTTATACCAATTCCCCATCAACTGATGGGATGTTTATACAGGAGGGAGCAGGATTACACAGCACAGACCCCTGTACTCATCCACTGGGACTCCCATGGCCCCAGGGAGACCTGAGAGCACCTTCCAGTTCTGAAAGTGGCTCCAGGAGAGCTGGAGAGGGACTTGGAACAAGGGATGGAGGGACAGGACACAGAGAATGGCTTCTCATTGCCAGAGGATAGGGTTAGATGGGATATTGGGAAGGAATTCTTCCTGTGAGAGTGGGGAGGACCTGGAATGGATTTTTCAGAGAAGCTGTGGCTGCCCCATCCCTGGAAATGTCCAAGGCCAGGCTGGACAGGGCTTGGAGCAACCTGGGCTGGTGGGAGGTGTCCCTGCCCATGACAACCAAACCATTCTGTGCTCCTGTGCAAAGAGATGGAGAAGGGATTCAACCCTTCTCAAGTCCATGTGCTCACCCTGGGCACAATGCAGGGGCTTTTCCCCTCTGTATTCACAGCTCTGTCAAGTCAGGAGAGTGGCTCTGTTTTCACAGCTAAGTTAAGCCTGTTCAGCTTTGTTCCAAAGATTAAAAAGCCAGCAGTATTTTGGACAGATCACCTGCAGGATTCCAATGGGCTGTTTCAGACTCCAACAGTGCTGCTCCCTGAGCTCCTTCCCACAAGCCGAAAAAATTCATGAAAAACTATTATGTAGAAACCCACACGGGCGAGACAAAAAAATATATATACATATTTTCTTCTTTTATGGGGAACCCTAAGAAGAACATACCCCTGGGCCTGGGATACATGGCACATCCATGTGGAGCTCTACATTTCCAGGGCTCTCCTCTCCCTTCTATCATGACACATGATTTTGGCTCTCTGCCACTGGTGCACAATGACCACAGGTTTCCAGCGAACTGGCTACAGAAAATCCTCAGGTCTTTTTTTCCTCCTCCTCTGTATCTTCCTGACTAACATAGCACTCATTCATGGGTATAAATAATTCCCTACAACTCCTCTTTGAGTACAAATAATTCCCTGTAATTCCTCTTCAGCTCCTCTACATTACATCATCCTGTCCGCGTGGGCACTGAGTATTTCTGGCTTCTCCCTCACTCCAGCTCTTTTCGAGCCACCTCACCTCTCTCCCAGTAATTAGTAACAGGCTTTTCCATCACAAAAGTTGGTAGTTTCATTGAATGTTGAAATCCAGCCCATGTCAAGCAGCTTTTATGCTGCCCTGGACTTCCAAGTTGCCACAGGACTTGGAGACAGGAATTTGAAGGATTTTTTTGATCCCCTTGTGCAGGGCATGATCTGGAAGGCTCTACAACAAGAAAACAGGAGAAACCCCGAACTGGCAAGGTCTGTGTTGGCCAAAACACATCTCATGTTCCCTGAATTATCTTCTATTCTGGAGCTTAGTTATCTTTCATAGAGGCTGAGTATCATGGTTCACATTACAACTTACTGACCTACAAGCTGTATGAGAGGGGAAAGTACCCACATTGTTTGCATGTGAGTAGTTTGTTCCCTGTAATCACAGAAGTTGAGAATCCCTTCAAGCAGAAGAGCTTTTTGCAGGATGGTCAGGGCTCCAAGTTTCCCCTTTTGAATGATGATCTCTCCTTTAAGCTGTGGATTAAGAGTACGTATAAACACTCAGATAACACACACAGCCTGCTGTGGGCTTGTCTTTGTCACTGAGACTTTTAAGAGGGGGAAAAAATGCCCATAAAATGTTTGGGTTGGAAGGGACCTCAAAGCTTATTGTGTTCCAACCCCCAGCCAGGGGCAGGGACACCTGGCACTAACCAGGTTGCTCTGAGCCCCATCCAGCCTGGCCTTCAGGGATAGGAAGGAGATTTTTCAGATGTGTCTTAACTTCCTGGCCAGTGCTGCAGGATGGAAAGGGCAGAGCTCTTACTTTCCCTTAATTCCTACTCTGATCTATCCATCTAGAGATGCTCTTACCCTTTTTCCTGGCTGTTTCAAAGCCTGATGTGGTATTGAATTTGATGAAAATACATGAAGAAATATTTGCACAGAGGCAGACAGACAAACAGAAAGATCAGGATAAAAGCAGAATCAGGAAGAGCTTCAGGAAAATATTTCCTGGACCACTTCCTAACTTGGGGTGCTGGTGGTGGGGGAAGTATTTGGATGAAAACAGCAGCAAATCCTTTGGAACTAATGAAAATCATCCATTGCAGGCAAAATTGAAATGCAGTTCTCAGCCTTGCCATTGTTCTGGCAGAGCAGTTCTTTGCCTCGATTTGCAAGCAGGAGAAAGAGTTTGTTCTTTAAAACAGGGTGTGAAGGGCCCAGCTGGATCCCACATCTCTGATCCACTGTGTGGATGCTCAGCTGGTGCAAGAAAAGTAATGGAGCAGCCCTTCTTTGTGGTGGTACTGCCTGATTGCAGAGTAAGAATAGCCCCACCTCTGAGGCAGATTTTACTTGGGAGGGGGAGAAGGTGACTGAGGGTTTGGTGGTTGCCTGGGGAGTCTCTGGAGGAAAAGCCAGCAGATGGTGTTCATGGATGGAGCCAAGGAGGGATGTTCCTGGGTGTCCCCATGTGCAGGGGACCCAAATCACACAAGGGAAATCCACAGATCTTCTTAAATCAGCGGTAGAAATGGCCCAGCTGAACCACATCAGCAAAGAACTGCAAAACTTCACTACTTTCTGCTGGTTTCACTGAATTTTTTTATAAGGGGCTCAAGCCATGACCCTTATTCAGGGGATGGGAGTACACCAAGGTCCTCTTTGCATGCAGGCAAGGATGCACCACACAGGGCTGGTTTGTGGTTTGGTTTCCCCCCCCTCCGTGGGCGGGAAGAGAATTCCTGAAAACCCTTTTCCTGACTCACAGTGTTAATCATGTCTGGTTATTAATAACACCAGGGAGAAAATCTTGCTAAACTTAATCCCAGCCAGGGCCTCTAGAAATTACCAGTGTGATGTGATTCAGTCTTTTACTGATTATTAGAGGGTTTGTTTGGTGTCTGGGGATGGAAGGTGGTCTGTCCCTGCAGATGTCGCCCCCAGAATGTCACAGTAGCCACAGGAGGACCTGCCTGGGTCCCTGTCCCTGCCATGATGGATGGGGAGTGCTTTTCTGGGGGTCACCAACACCAACTTGGGGAACTGCTAAAGGAGGGAGTGGAAAAGATTGTGAGTGAAAGGGGAAAAAATAACCCCACCCCAGATACCCTTAGAATCCTGGCTGGCTGCTCCCCAACTGTGTGCCAGAGACAAAGCTCCTCTTTGGAAAGGAAAACCTCTCAGCTTGGTTGTTACAGCCATAAAGGCAGTCAGATGGGAATTGAAGAGCTCTTGCAGCCTCATTTAATTATTGCAGCAGTAGTAAAAGTCACTTCAATATTAAAACCATATTAAGACACAGGAAAAAAAAGAACAAATGCTAACAAGACAAGAAGAAATGAATCTGACTTCCAAGTTAAATGTGTTCTTAATTGAGCTGTGATAGGCACACAGCACAGGTCGTGCACGTTTTACCAGTACTGTTACATTATTTATCTGGAGTTGTCTTTCTTGGCTATTTTCACTGCAGTTCTGGGGGTGCCTGGAGCTTTCCTGGGCTTGGTTCTTCTGCGTCTTTCAGTCAAATGAAAACCTTCCCCTGCACGCCTTCATTGCCAAACAAAAGCTTTCTTTTCAAAGCTGTATCTGAAGAAGGTGATACAAATCCCAGCTGCTATTGAACTAGAAGGACCGACCATGCTGGTTACCACTGGTGGTGGCAAACTGGTAGGGCTGGACCTCACTGGGTGGCTGTGCAGGTAACAGCACCCACAGTCATGAGCTGCTGCTTTGCTGGCATGCTGGTGCCACTGAATCAGAGTGGCCTGTGTAGGGAGGGACCTTAAAAACCATCCCACTCCCACCTCTCTTCCACTAGACCAGGTTGCTCTAGACCTGTCCAGCCTGGCCTTTAGCACTCCAGGGGTGGAGCAGCCCAGATGGGTGCTCTGCCTGACAGCCAAAATCACCTGGAAAAGCCTTTGGTTTCATGCTGCTACTGACATAATGTACCTCTGTTATATGTATTTTATCCTGAAGGAGCTGTCCTTCACCCATTTTGAGTGAAAATAAAAATTTAAAAAATTAAAATTAAAATACCCTGGTGTCATGGCTTTGCAGCTGCTGCTGTTCCCACCGTCCCCTGTTCAGTGCCCACCAACACCCAGCGAGGAGCTGCAGCTCCCTCTGCCAGGAACAGCTGTGGTTTGAGAACACCCTTCCTCTGAGCCCCAGTTTGACAGATTTGGAGTGGGACACGACACCCCCCTTGCTTTGAGGCTGGGGCGGTTCACTCTGGGTCCTGCTGCGAGCTCAGTTCAGTCTTTGCCACTGCCAAGCCAAGCACCATTTCTAGAATGAGCTGTTGAGTCACTCAAAGGGCTCAGCACTTTCCTGAAGCATTCCAGCTATTTCTTTATGGGGCTGCTCTTGAGAACAAGACAAAACATCATAAATCCCCATTTGAAAGGAAGAGAACTTGACTGTTTGATTCCAGGGGCTCCATCTCTCTTCCAGCCTTATATGGAACTAAACAAGAGCAAGAGATAAGTATTAATGTTTCCATACCAACATTTGAAAAAAACCAAAACCAGTCCAGGCTGAAATGTGTAACTTTGGCCAGTGGTCTGCTGCTCCTCAAGGCAGAGGAATAAAATTAGTCCCAAATTTATTGGGCTCTGCCTAATAGAAGGTTAAAGGTATTATTTTGCATTAGATAGATTAAAAAAAAAAAATCTAAAGATCACTGTGCAGGAGCTTTCAGACTTGATTTGTTGCCTTTTAAACTTTTATTTTAAACCTATATGCATTTTAGAATAACTGTTATGCTAAGGAATTACATTTTATAAGTTATGTTTTAAATCCCTCACTTCTTCCTCTGCGTCTGGGTAGGTAAAACCCTCCTGCTGTTGGATTTCAATAGGAAACTGCATGAAGAGACCCTTCCCCTGTGTAGGTGCTGGTGACTGTTCAGGGGGAGGCTGAGCCTCGAGCCCTTGGATCGTTGCTTTGCCAGAGCCCTGCCTAACTTGGAATGGTCCTTGGCACCTCCTGGCTCCTGCAAATACCAAAGCCTAGCCCTTCCTGGCCAAAAGACATAGTTAAATCAGCTCCTTCAATTCCATAGGGCTTTTTAAAATTCCTTTTTCCCCTTTATTATACATTTTTTTTCCTCACAAATAAGGGAGCAGCAGCACTTTGGACGCAGCCGGGCCAGCGCTGGAAGGGGAAGCCACATCGTGCGGAGGCGTTTTCGTGCCCGGGGGGGCTCTGTGTGTGCTGAGCAGCTCTGACCTCAGCCCTGGGAACGCCAGCACCGACCATCTGGATCCCATTTGCGCCGCCGGCTCGCCCGGCCCCCGGCACTGCCGCGCCAGCCGCTGCTGCTGCAACCTCGCTCAGACCGGGCAGCTGCCACGCAGGGACCAGCACAGCCCAGCCCTCATCCCACCGAGCAGGGCCAGCGGGGACAGGGAGGCTGAGCAGCGCTGTACGCCATGAGGCAAGGCTGAGAGCGCAGAGTCTGCAACTGGCAGCTTTTGGGGAGATCTGCTCAGGGTAAGTGTTGCTTTCCGTGCGGGAACCCTTAGCCTGGGCTGGAGCCCTGAGGCAGCGGCTGTGCCATTTTCCCCTGCCTTAATGTGGGGTTAGTACCTGGGGAGTTTTGAAGGAATTTTGGGCAAAACCCATCCCCAGGTTTGCATCAGACTTGGAAAAGCAGGGTGATTCTGCCGGTTTGCTCACCCTGGGAGCCTCGTCCCTGAACCAGCGCACCGCAGGTGTACAGGGACACTCCTGGCCCTGCTGCAGGTGAGTCAGTCCATTCAAAAGAACTGAGCTGAGTATTCCCCCTATTACTGCAGGATGGGTTTTGCTTTTGATACCTCAGAATCGCTGCAGCAGCAGTTTGATGGGGTCAGAGCAGGATGGTTGGGAAGCAGTGCCCCAAGGAGGGTGTGTAGTGCTTCGCAGAGCTGCTTGGGCACAAGGAGGTGGGAGCACGAATGGGACGCTGCAGGCAGTGCAGCTAAGGGGGTGTCTCAGTGCCTCTTACCTGTCCCAGGGCTAGGGGGGTGTTTGACAGCCACCCTCACCCCTCCTGCCCCGAGGTGAGGCAGGATGAACCTGGCAGAGATGCTGGTCAGCACCTCTGTGCCACTTGGGTCCTGCTGCCAGGCATGTCCCTACTGCTCTGGGAGTGGGCCAGCATGTGGCTCCAAGGATAATCATCCTCTTGTGGTCATCCCCAGAGAGGAAATCAGCCTTTCTCCTAAGGGAGAGGGCTCTCCAGCCTTGCCTGGAGCCCCCTCCTGTCTCCACAGCTGCTGTCCATGCTCTGTTCTGCCTCCCCCAGCCCTTTCCCCCGTAGCCTCAGCCGCCCTTGGCTCCCTGGGGCTTTGACACAGCAATGCTCTTGCTGAGGGGGCGGTTCTGACTAATCCTGGAGACTCCCCATAACTGTCCCACTGGGCTCAGCAAAGCCCTCCCTTCCCAACTGGAGCCTGGGGTGAGAAATGGTTGTGGCCAAACTGGTTTCCTGACCAAGCATGGGGGCCAAAGCTGGCTGGAGCAGAGGGAGCCAAAGCCACTGTGGTTCCAGTGGGTGTACTGGGAAACTCTCAGCTCATTTCTGGTTGCTGTGATGATTCATGTGCACTCTCAGGGGAGAAATCATGCATTTTTCAAACTTCTGGCTTTGCCCCACTACTTACTGGTTTAAGGAAAAAAGAAGTCAGTATACGTGGTTGGATAATTACTGTGCTTATATAGTTCTGTTTCTGGGGAACAACCACCCAGTTGAGGAGGTTTGTGGAGGACAGAGAGGTGTCTCCAGCCTGAGACTGTTGTGGGGAGCTGGGGTGTTCCTTTAAGGTTATGTAGGAATGTAGTGGCAGAGGAAAGACTCAACTCTGTACTTCCCTGGCACCATCCCTGGAGTTATTGGTATCAGAGCTCAGGGAAACAGGCTTTTCATCCCCAAATTTACACCTTCATTCCACCCTGGTCTTTGCAGAGAGGTTGACTATGTTGAGGGCTGTGATGACATTTTTAAGACAGGAGTGCAGGGCTGTGTTCTTGTTGGTGCCGCATCATCATTCATTCATTCCCTTTCTATTTTACAGCACTCTCCCTCGTCCCCTTTCTGGTTTTTCAAACATCTGTACCATTTTTCTTTCAAATGTATTAAATTTCCCCGATTTCAGGGTGAGCCAAACCAGCCTCCGCTTTATTCCCAGATGTCAAAGAGGCGGGGGGGGAGAATAAGTTCCTCTCCTCCTTTTGCTACGTGCCTGTTCGGGAGCAGGAGGGAAGGGAACATCCTATTCCTTCTGTCAGTACAAACTGTGGTGACTGCTCAGCCTGGCCAGCCTTGGCCTGTGTTCCCCAGCCTGGATGTGCTGGGTGGGCAGGGCTGGCCCTGTCCCTGTGCTGGGCGTGCACGGCATGGGGGTGGCACTGTGGGCCTGGCTCTGTGTGAATCACAGCCAGCCTTGCCCCTCCACATGCCCATCACTTTTTCCACCTTTTTAAGTGATCTGTGTTCCACATTAAGGAGTCGATTTGTTTGGGTGGGGAGGCTCTGGGAGGCTTTACTATACATAAAGAGTCATTGATCTTGGAGGGAGTTTCCTCTTCTTTTTTAGGAAATATTCCCTTTGCTCTTATTAACAATTCTATTTTAGTCTCAGCCTTTGGATGAAAGAAAACCCCTAGATTTGAAGCCAGCAGCCTGCTTAGAAGGACAGAAATGAGTATGTGGTTCTTATTAAACAGTAACTCCCAGGGAGCTTGCCTGGGTAGGAGATAAACGCAGCCCAACACAGCCCAACAAAGCTGTCACTTGGCTGAATGATGGGGTTCAGAAATCAGAGCTCATGTGGTTTGCAAAAGCAGAAAGGTTTCCCACCCTTTTTCAGGCTTGTTTGCTCTTGATATTCAGGTCTGCCTTTGTAGGGATAACTGTTTCAGGAGCAGCTCTCAACTCAACAAGCCTCATCTTCCTGGTGCCACAGCAGGGCTTAAAAAGGGCCACGAATAAATCCAGGATCTGTCCCATTCTGCTCATCCTGAGTCTCTAGAATTAGGTTTGCTTCTCCTGGAAGCTGTGGAGCCAGGTGAGATTCAGTGCTTTGAGATGAAGGGGCAGCCAGTCGTGGGACACTGATGTCCCTTGCAAAGGTGACCAAGCTGTTTCACGTGGAGAAATCGTGGCATTTTAGCCTCCTGTGTGCCCAAATCACTGCTGGGACACTTCCCCTCCTTCCCCAAACCAGGCAGCCCAGCTCAGGGGCAGATGGCAGGAACCAAAGGGGTATGCAACAGCAGCAGGAATCTCCCTCTGTCTTTTATCTTTTGCTTTCTAAGTCTACCCATCTGCTTTGCACTTTTACAGATTTTCTTTTAAATGCACTCTAGTGAAAAAAATACCCCAACACACACAAGGAGATGTTTGCTTAGAAAATGAATTTGAAACAACCACTCAAAGAAAAAAAAACGTAAAATGTCCAATCTTATGCACAGAGAAATATGCAATATGCAAAAAATAGCTGCTGGGGAAAATATTTAAGGAAATCACTTCCTTGTGTCAGGGATAGAAATGATTGCTTTTTGGGAGCATTATTAGAAACATTTTTTCTGATGGAGGAAATATTGTAATATTAAGAGGTCAGCACACACTATATAAACTCTAGACACACATAAACCCTTCAGATTATTGAAGGCTACGGGAGCTGGTCTTTTAGCCCATGAATCATGAAGAAACTGGCTCCCCACATTTTGCTGCTAGTTCCTAACAGATCAGGAAAAGTCTTTTCTCTCCTGAAGGCACTGAGCAGTCAGGTTTTCCAGCATATTTTCCCAGCTTGCAGTGGTTGTATCAAATACTCCACCACAGCTGCCACCCCCTCCCAGCACTGCAAGGAACTTTTCATTTAAAAAATGAAACAAATCCACCATCAAATTGCCTTATTCAAAACATATTATTGAAAATCCAACAACCTGGGAGAATAAAATTGCAAAATAAATACCTGCCATAACCAAGAATTAAAACAAACTAGCATGAGTTCACATCTCTAGTTTTATCATCTGCAAGCCAGTGCCACCTCCAGCTTCTGTCACCAGTGGAAATTTGAGACACAAAACAGGAACACATTGAGCAACAGAAGTTACTTGCTGTGCCTCACCAAGGCAAGCCAGGCAATAAAAATCACATAATTTACTGTCTTAAACCCACTTTCCTTGCTGTTGGCTCAGTCAAACCAGATCAGAGCAGAGTTTTAGTCCAAACCTCCTGCCTCAAAAAAAGCCCCAACAAAAACCAAAAAACCACACCCCAAAATAAATTTAAAAAACAAAAATCCAGACCAAACAACACTACAAGATGCAGATCACCTCCTTGTCCACTTTTCCACAAGCACCTCAGCTCTTCCTCATTGGCTGATGAGTGCCATGGTGACAGGGAAGCATAAGGGAAAACCTTGATCAGGAACAGCTCTTCTTAAAGGCTCCTCTGTTCCATGAGTTGTCAGTCCTGGGTGACATCAGTCACCTCTTCCTGCAAGACTTTGCTGCCTTTCCCCTTCTAATACCTAATCTCAGCTCCTGTGATTTTAGGATGCTTTTGCACGGTGCTGAAGCTCATCTGTTGTTGATGAACAAGTCCCTCTGCTTTCACAGGGCTGTAAATACCCCAGTGGAGGTCACAGAGAAAGCTGGAAGTGGATCTGGAGGCAAAGGCTAAAATGGGAAAGGAGATGATTGAAATGAACAGCCAATTTCTTATTGCCTGGGAAAAACACTTTATTTCTTCATCAGGGAGAACAAATAGAAGCTGAAACTGAGTGTTGCTTTGGTACACTCTGTTAATCCAGGCTCATCTCATGGTGCCCAAGAACTGTGGGAGGGTCACGGGGGATCCCAAGGGCAGGGCAGATTTTGTAGCACCAGGGAATTTCCCTCTTCCCTTCTGCTGCATTTCATGGCTGTAAACAGGCTCTGCACAGCTGCTCAATGTAAATACCGAAAAGCTCCCAAATGTTTGCTTCAGTCCTGTCACTTATTAACTGGCAAGATGTTAATTTTCACTGGTTTATCTTGATGCTTTGCTTATCCCCAGCTGTTGATGGGGTAGGCTGTCAGAGTTCTAATAAACAGGATGTCAACATTACTTGCTGTGTTTTGGAGGAGAAATATGAGCACTTTTACAGCTTATGTTATTTTAATGGGCTGGTTTTCCTTAGCATACATTTTAATTCATGTTTTGCATTCATTGCTAGCAGCATTTTCAGTCTGTGGCATCCCACCCTTCAGGGGAAGGGAGCAGCCAAGCTTCTCAGATGCTCAGAGTTGAAAGGAAAGGTAAAAGTCAGAGGGTCCACAAAAGCTTACCAAGTTTTTTTTAGTCCATTACATGCTTGGCATAGAAATTGGTCTCTTAGTTCCGGCTCTCTGACATGCACATCAGCCCCCTTATCTTGGAATCATGGAACATCCTGAGTTGGAAGATGATCCAAGTCCAACTTCTGGCCCTGTACAGGCCACCCCAACAATCCCACCATGTGCCTGAGAGTTCTTCCTGACTTCTGTGCACTCCCAATGGGTGCTGTAAGGCAAACCCCTCTCCAAAACCTTGCATGTCTTCCATAAAGCTCTTCTTCCCAGAGGGGAGATGCTCCAGAGGGGTTGGATGGGTGGTTGTCACGAGCTCAGTGGGTTTTTTGCAAGCCTCAGCTCTGGGACCTACAGAACCTTCTGTGTTCGTGTGCTCAGGGGTCGAACCCCATGGCTAATCCTGCATCCTTTGGGTGAAGGTAGTTTTTCCAAGCTGTCCATCAGGCAAACAGCCCAGCAGGGCAGGTTGACTCACACTGGAGGCACTGGGAGGTTTGGTCTGGACTGGAGCAGCCAGGGGGATGGACCAGTGCCAGCTCACCAAGGTGATTTTTAAATCTGTTTATGAAGGATGGTGGTACCTCTGGGCTGTGGCAGCTGCCTCTGTGTATTGAGGGATTGCCAACAACAGGGAAGACTTGCTGTGTCTTAATTAACATTGCCTGCTAATTGCTGGCTCTGGGTGCCCGTCAAATGCCTCTCCACCTGCGATCATTGTTGTTATTTTTATCATTATAGTTTATTATTCACGAATGTGGGGGAAAAGGTAGATGATGGCCTTTTCCAGGATCATAAATGCCATCTGGAGCACATGGAGGAGCAAATGCTGCAAAAAGGAGCAGACCCAAGCCCAGCTTTGGCATGCAGGGAGCCAGTGGAACTGTCAGGATCAGGTCAGATTTTGGGAAACCAGGTGGAAGTTGTACCCCCCTTCCCATAAACTGCCTTCTGATAGCCCTAAGGAGTGTTTCTTCAATGAACATGGGATTAGTGGTTTATTTCCCAATTTTCCCAAATTCCCAGCTCTCGGTTCTGTTTCCAGCTATGCCAGCAATAACCGTAAGTGTCATTCCCAGGGCTTTCCTCAGAAAGGGGGTTTGCCTTCCCCTGAGCCCTCTTAGGCTCTTGTATTGGCCATAACTCTCTGGAGTGATGGAACTGGCAGGATGGTATAAAGAAAATTGAATTAATTTTTTTTTCTTCTTTTTTTTTAAATGATGACCTGGTTAACAGTGATGTATTTGAGTCACTTTTGGATGATTTGAATAATTGAGCTCCTTTTGGGGAATGAAAAGCATTAAATCACTGTGTTCCCTTTTGGGAGGATATTTTCTGGGTTAAGCAAGCCTTGCTGGTTTCTGCTCCATGTGCTTGGAAATGAAGATTAAATAATAAATTGGTCCTCTCCATGACAACAGAAACACAGCTTTCCTGATGGAGACATTGTTTCTGAAGGCTTGCCAGGTGCATCACAGATAAGGAACTTGCTTAAATTATATTTTTGGCTCCAAGAGGTAAAATATTATTCCTGATGCCTTTCCAAAACATGATCAACCAGCACAGGCTATTCCACCACCGGGGCTGTGAGCTTGGGGGAGTCCAAGGGTTTTTTGCTGTACAGCCAGATCATGTGGCTCAGTTGGGGCTGGAGTGTTTAAATTTCCATTTGTGTGTTTGGGGCAGCCGAAAAGGTGAACTGAGGCCAAATGGGATGTTCAGGGCAATTACTATGGTGTTTGGAAAAAGTAAAGTGAGAAAGGGCAACAGCAAGAGGAAGCATCTTTGCCAAGGTGTTTCAGCTGGTTGTCCATGGCTGAGGAGGGCAGGTGAGAGGCAGTGACATACTTTGATAGAAATGTAGGCTCAACAATTTGCAATGTATTAGGTATTACCTGGGATAGCATAGGCAAGAAGAAAGTCATCTGAGTCCACAGGGGTGATTAAATGTCAATTATCTGAGTGACGATTTCTCTTCCAGGGGATTGCTTGCCATGAAGCAGACTGTCCAGCAATAGAATATTTTCTTTCCTGCCAAAGTGCCACAAAAACCTTGTAAAACCAGATTGCTTGGCTTTTTCTGTCTCATGCCTCATCCGTGCCTGGCCAGCACTGCTGCTGTTTCTCACTCCTTGTTTTCTCCTTTAGGTCTCACATTGGGTGCTTTGAAACAAAGAGAATAATAGGAAACCTCAGATAAAAGACCGAAATGAGGAAACATCGACATTTGCCCTTCATGGCAATGTTTTGCCTGCTGTTCCCAGGGTTCTGCTCGGTTCATGCCCAGCAGCAGCCAGGTAAGACCAGACTGCTTCACCTCACCTTGGCCCTATACGAACGAGCCGTTAGTTCGCACTGGTTGGTTTTTAACATGCATGTCAATGGTGTGTTGTGGATTGATGACCTTCTGCTCTGCAGCTCCCACCTGGCTGGGGCCCTTTTGGACCCAAACCCTGCCAACATGCACAGTGCCTGCCCGAGCATGTGGCTGGTCGGTGCCCTGCCTTTGAGGATGCTCTGCCTTTGAGGGGCACTGTGCTGTGGGATGTGCACCCAGGGTGGCCCCAGGAGGGTTTGCACCTGGGCAGAGCTGCTCTGCCCACCTTGCATGTTTAGCAGTGAGAAGAGCACTGCCACTGACCTGCAGAAAGGCTGCTTTAAGAGGAGGTGCTGGTGCCTTTGGGACCAGAGCTGGTGTCATTAAGGGGGGTGTTAACAGCAGGAAAACATGGAAAACTCATGCCAGCACCCAGGCTGCTTAAACCAAGGAGCCCTTTCTTTTCTGAGCGCTGCCACAGAGCCAACAAAGCCCTGAGTCAGCAAAATCATGCAGGAGCCCACAGGCAGCTGGAAACTGAGTCCAACATCACACGGGAAGCTGCCGGTGTCTTTGGCTCAGGGCTGGAGGCCAAACCCATGTGGTGAGGGTCTGGGAGGGGAGAAGCACCTCAGTTGCCCCTCTCTGGGAAGGGAAGGTTGCATGCTGTCCCCTCCTGTCCCCCAGCACTGCAGTGTCAGGGTGCTGATGGCTGCCTGGTTGTTCTCCAGCACTTCTCATTTTGCTATGGGCAAAAAGGGGCAGCTCAGCTTCACTTTCACCATGCAGAAGGGGCTGTTGGTTGTTTGGGCGAGGAGGAGGAGGTGGAGGAGGTGTGACTGTGCTGACTGCTAGAAAATCTTAAACCCCCATCTGTTTTTTTAAAGCTGTCAAAACCATTGCCGTGGCTGATATAATATTTCTAGTGGATTCCTCCTGGAGCATTGGGAAGGAACATTTCCAACTCGTTCGAGAGTTTCTGTATGATGTTGTAAAAGCTTTAGATGTGGGAGGAAATGATTTTCACTTTGCCCTGGTCCAGTTCAGCGGAAACCCTCACACAGAGTTCCAGTTAAATACCTACCCCTCTACTCGAGACGTCCTGTCCCATATTGCCAACATGTCTTACGTGGGGGGAGGCACCGAGCCTGGAAAAGGATTAGAGTACCTAATCGAGAACCATCTCACTGAAGCTGCTGGAAGCAGAGCCAGTGAAGGCGTCCCCCAGGTTGTTATAGTGTTAACGGATGGACGGTCCCGGCATGATGTGGCTCTGCCCTCATCTGTCACTAAATCCGCCTCTGTAAACCTGTTTGCGGTCGGCGTGCAGGACGCGGTGCCAGGGGAGTTACAGGAGATAGCGAGAGAACCCTCCAACACGCACCGCTTCAACCTAGAGAATTTTACTGCTCTCCATGGCATAGTGGGAGACTTAGTGGCAAGTGTCCGCTCATCCATGACTCCAGAAAAGGCTGGGGCCAAAGGACTGGTTAAAGACATCACAGGTAATGGCTGGCTGGTGGCAGCTGCTGGCATTGTGCTGTGTGAAGCCTTTGTAGGAGCAAGACTGAGATGGATGTTCAGAGGTTTAAAAACAAAGGTTTGAAGTGTGTGGTCCTGTGTTTGCAGCTGCCCAGCAGGAGTCCTTGGATGGGCAGCAGTATGGTGTGGCCATCCTTTGGAATACAGGGCATGGAGACACTAATGCAGGGAGCTCTGCAGAGGTATTAAATTGCCCTGTCCTATTCACTCCCAAGGCAGGGAAATAGGGGATGAACACACCAGACCTGATGGTGGCCCTGACTGAAAACCCTCTGGAGACAGAGGAGGTCACTGCTGGTTGTGGGGACGCCATACAGGATATCCCCTTACAGCTAGTGGGGGTGAGACAGGCAATGTGCCACTCCAAAATGAGATAGGCAATGTGCCACTCTTCACATTCTTGGCTGAAGACAGCAAATGAAGTTGGGTGGAGAACTTCTCTGCTGAAAGCCCCTTCCCTGAGCTGGCCCTTAGCCTCTCTCCTCATGCACTTGAAGAAGGTGTGTGGTTGGAGTGCCACAGGAATGCCTTCTTTACAAGCTGATGACTTTCACCTGCCAGAGCGCTGGACCCTTCCCAAAACTGAAACCTCCCTGCAAACCACGTTGGCTTCAATGGATCTGCACTGACTGCAAAGACAGTGGACCAATTTTCCTGGGAAAAAAATAAGACAGTCTCCCTCTGTCCCTCCTCTGTTTACGAAACTCCAGTATGGAAAGGGCCTTCTGAGCAGCTTTGCTGTGTTTCAAAACAGAAGTCTTGGAGATCAAACCTTTCTTTTTATTCCTGAAACTCCATCTGAAGGTCACTAGCCTGTGGGGTGATGGAAGGCAACGGGAGTGTGATGAGGCAGCCTAATATTAATCTCCCTGTGTTGTCTTGCCTGATTAACCCTCACGCCAGCCCCACTGGGTGCTCTCTATCTCTGCATGACACCAAGCAACACCAAAAGGCTGTGCTTGCTTGTGTGTTTATTGTGCAAAGCGCTTGACAGGGCAAATATCCAGGTCACATGAAAGCCACGGGGGAGTAGCTGCCCCAGAAAGATGACAAAAGGTTTGCCAACACTAAGAAAATTATACCACCAGTATGTGTGGAAAATGAATGTTAAACTCAACTTGCTGACAGCACTGCAGCATCTGTTGAGCATCTTTGCCATGAAGGACCCCAGTGATGCCTTTCTAAAATCAACAGGGGAACTGATTTGTGGCAGCTGGCTGTGCTCTTCTGGGCCAAGCCAGGAGGTAACCCCATAGCATGTAAACATGTAGAGTCACAGACATTTCTTTAAAAGCACTGAAGCCAAAATCCTACTTTGTGTAGATCATGAATTTCCAAGTTTGTTTCTACTCAAAGATGCTTTTTGCAAGTGTTTCCTTCCCATCCTATAACACAGATTTAAAAAAATCCTACTATTGTAGTTCTGTTCCTGTGACTTCCATGGGTGATACACAGAGTATCATTAAACATGGGAAAAGTTGGTACAGGTCTTAAACCTTGGATGACAGCAGTGTGAAAAGCATGGTACAAATAACTGTTTGCATAAGAGTTTAAGAAGTCATTTATTTAGCTGGTAACTCCAATAAGAGTAAAAGTGCCATGGATGTTGTTAGAAATGAGCCCTAACAGGAAAGGGAAATGTAAAGAAACCCCAGTCCTGTAGTGGTTCGTGTACAGAGAACCAGAAGTGTTGCTCTGTGGCAGTGCCCAGAGCTGACTCATGTAAGTACCACAGTCAGCCCCCAGTTTGCCCTGATGTGTTTGTTAAAGCTGAGCTGTCTGTCTCACCTGACCTTCCTTGCTTAGTTGTGTAACCAGCATGCTTTGATATGTTCTCCACACTGGCTTGTTCCATAAATGTGCACTCAAGTACAAGGTTTGTTTACAGTGATGACAAATTATCCAACGCATCTGTTTCATGTCTGTTTTCTCTCTGGTGGGAGTGACCTGAGCTGGTGTGATGACACCCATTAGTGCCTGAAATCTCGTTCCTCAGGAGAGATAAGCAGCCCTGGGTACAACCACTCTAAGATTTCCCTTTCATTTATATGATGAATAGAATGTGTACATCCCAACTGCAAATGGCACAGTAAAAACAGCCTGAAGCACCCCTAAACTTTGTCTTGATGGAAAAATAAACCTTGGAGCTCTGTGCTAAGCCCTGTTGAAGTTGTCCAAGCCAACTCTGGCTGTTGAGTTGGCCCAGGGAAGTGATGGTGCCCTGGAGACTTTGTTGCTGGAATTGCAGCATTATTTGAATCTCTTGGGGGCATTGTCATGTATGAAAACATTTAGAAGAAAACAATTAAACAGGCAATAAATAAATAAATTATTGGCACTGCTAGCTAATAGCAAAGACCTCAGGTTTATTCCTGGCTCTGCCATACCACATATCAGTTTTGCTACTTCTTTCAGCTTTGGCTTTCTAAAGTTGAGAGCTGATTGATATTTATAAATGTTATTTGTCATTCATTTGCAAATAGTCTGACATTTGAGTCCTTTACAAGACTGGAGATCAGTAGCATGGAAATATCCAAGCGTGCTTGGGGGGGTCTTCTTCCCTCCTCCTTTTTTCCATGCATACAGCTCTTGGTGGTGTCAATGATAAAATCAGTTGAGCACAAGGAGTAAAGAGCAGACACTGGGGCATTTTGGGTCTGCTTTGGTTAAGTCTTACAACAAAAAGTCTCCCCCTTAACACCATGTTCTTGCTATATACAAGCCTTGGTGTGTGTTTATTCTCAGATGCTTGTGATCATCTGGGTATGGTCACAACAAATCGAGTTGGATAATTGTGTCATGACTGATTTCATCACCCTTTTTTAACCTGATTCTGCATTCTTCGATTGAATATTCAGAGCCCGTATGAAAAATACAGACCAGAGCCCTCTGGCAATAATCAACCCATCTTTGTGCATAATATTTAAAATGAGACCATTTTTGCATGGCCTGGGTTGAGAGTTGTGTGGGTCACCTTGCTGGACAAATAGCACTGGGTGGATGCTGGCAGCTGGTGAAAGAGTTACAGAGCAAGAAAAATAACCAAAACCTTTTCAACTGTTTCTAACAAATGCATTTCAAGTAATCCTCCTCTGTGGTGGGGGAAGCCAGTATGTTCAGCCTCTGTGTTTAACCAGAGAACAACAGAATTAGGACAGAGAGGCTGAAATGTTCCATGCATCCAGCAAATGCTTTTTATCTTCCAAAAAATTAAAGACTGCAATGATAAAAGCCTCCAGTGAATATTTGTCCTCACCTGCCATCTTTGGTGTGAATTGCCACCAAAATCCACCTTTTTCTTGTGGCTCTGTCTAATAAGTATTTGGACAATACTGGTGGAATGGATCTGGACTTCCCAAATATTTATTTTGTCAGGTTTTCTCCTTGTGTGCCAGCACTGCTGATCGCTGTGTAAGCACAGCCACTGGCTCAGGTGGTGTCCACTCGAGCCCCCTTGTGATGGGTCGTGGGTGCTCCTGGGAAGGGGCTGGAGCCCTTATTCAATCAGAATGCAGAACTAAGAGGCAAACGTCACCTCCTCAGTGATCACGTGTTTTGTTTGCTCATTTTCGTGTTTCTTACTGGTTTTCCAGGAAACATGTCAGAACACTGTACACCGCATGTTATCACCCATTCTAATGCTTTCACCTTTTGCATTTCTTTTTTTTAAAGCTCAAGAGTCTGCTGACCTTATTTTCCTTATTGATGGATCAAACAACATCGGAAGTGTCAATTTCCAAGCCATACGTGATTTCCTTGTAAATTTGATTGAAAGCCTCCGAGTTGGAGCTCAGCAGATACACATTGGGGTGGTGCAGTATAGTGATGAACCCAGAACCGAGTTCGCTTTGAACAGCTACTCCACAAAAGCGGATGTTCTGGATGCCGTGAAGGCTCTCGCCTTCCACGGGGGCGAGGAGGCGAACACCGGTGCGGCACTGGAGTTTGTGGTGGAGAACCTCTTCACCCGGGCAGGAGGCAGCAGGATAGAGGAAGCAGTGCCTCAGATCTTAGTGCTGATAAGTGGTGGAGAGTCTAGTGATGATATCCGAGAGGGCGTGTTAGCGGTGAAGCAAGCTGGTGTGTTCTCCTTTAGCATTGGGGTCCTGAGTGCTGACAGTGCAGAGCTGCAGCAGATTGCTACTGATGGAAGCTTCGCATACACTGCCCTGGATATCCGTAACCTTGATGCTCTTGGAGAATTATTACTGCCCAACATTGGTGGAGTGGCCCAAAGGCTCATTTTGTTAGCGGCCCCAACCATTGTGACTGAAGGTATGTATGCCTTTCTAGACCATTGCATTTCGATGAATCGATGAATGAATGAGCTTTTGCACACTTTACAAACATATTTAACTCTTCAATTGTTTAAAGAAAATTTTTTTCAATTTCTGTCTCTGACCTGGTTATGGAGAAACAATGGGAAAGACAAATAGTCGTGTGGTTGATGTGCAGAAACTCATTGGCCAAGTGGGTTATTAAAGTAAACAAAAAATAAATGGTGGAGGAACTGGACTTCACATAAATCTATGAGATTCATAGTGAAGACATTTTATTACACATAGCACACAGTTTATATATGGTTAGAATTACAGCTTATTGGCTAAAAAGAGTTACACAACACCACACTAGAAACTTCAATTGGTTAGAACCCCATATCTCACAAGTTCCATGTTGATGGTAACTCATCCTAGATGTTTTCAAGAACCTCTCCGGTGTGCTGTGAGAAACCTGAGGAGCTCCCATGAGAAATGTCTCTGGAGTAGCTACTCCTCCAAGCAGCTGTGACTTGTTTATTCTTAGCTGCCTTCAGTCTCACAGGGTCTTCTATAGATTTTTATTTTACTGTAACTACAGGTGTCTCAGGTCTGGCCCAGTTTTTTTACCAACCCTGGACTGCCTATTCCCCCCCCTCCCAGAGCCTTCCCGGCAAGAGGAGAAAAGGGAAAAAAAACTGCAGAGAAAAGAACTCAAAAGAATCTGAACTGAATTAAAAAGGAATTACATTTTCTAATATCCATAAACACATATACATACTATTTACACAAGTTCTGTGGGACTCCACCCCAGGGGGGTAAAAGGGAATAGGGAAGAGGGAAGGATTAAGAGAAAAGGGAAACTCAAACCAAAACAAATGAAACAGACAAATGCAATAAAAACTTCAAGAGAGGAGAACAAACTTGAAATGATCTCACCCACGTCCCGGGCAGGGAGGAAAACCAACAGGAACCAAGGGACTGTCCAGGCTCTTTCTCACTCCCCTGCTCTGCCAGGCTCCCAGCCAGCAAGGCAGGCCAGGCAGGAAGGCCAGAAAGAGAAGGGCAGGAAAACTCCTCCCCCTCTGTTACGTGGAAAACACGTGTGGAATACTTGTAAAGTCCACTTCCTTGGATACCCTGCTTACTGAGGAAGCCATGGATCAAACCCATTACAACAGGTTATCTTTCAAAAACCATGTGGTTTTGGTACAGTAACTCACATGGAATGGGGTTTGTAAAAAAAGAAGCAGAGCATAAGAAAGAGTATAAAAAAGCTTATATAATCCTTTTTGGGGTGTCTAAGCACTGTGGGAGTAAACAATGCACACTAGCAGTTGTAAAACCATTTCTGTCATGTAAGCTCACATTATATGTCAGCTGAAAGTGTCATGAGAACAAAACGTGAGCAGTGAAGCTGGCAAGGATGTTCATGGATCCCTGTTTAGCACAGTTGAAGTTATCAGCTTGCTAAACCAGTAGAGTTCCATACCTTATGGAGGCTGTGGACTGTGCTAGGGAAAAGGATGAAATTCCTGTCTTGTTAACCTCACTAAAAGCAGAGCAGCCCTTAGTGGTTCTGAAGTGAAATCTCTGCCTGGCTAACACGTTTCCCTTTGATCCATTAGCTAAAAAAGTTGACATCTTTCCACAAGGCCATGGGGTATGAAAATGCAGGTGTCAGTATTCCACTTGGGTCACTTTGTTACCCCTAAGTCCCACTGATATTATTTGTGGACTATCATTACATTGGGTGCAGTAGAATAAAGAATACCTGAATTTACAGAGATTACAAGTTTCTCACCTTCTGGTTTTATGACTAATTTAAATTGACTGATGGAGAGGTTTTATGAAAGACACGATATGCTGTATTTCAGAGGCTCCTGGAAAGGGCCAGGCTGGAGCTGCTGCACTGAATTAACAGGATGCTTAATTTAAACAACACTTTTGGGATCCTGTTGCCCATCTGGAGTTCTGTACACACTGTTCCTCATGATGTATGTTGTCATATAAAACTGCATTCCAGATGTCTTCACTGATCTATGTCTAAACATGACTGCTATCCTGTGGCTCATATCAAAGGGAGGAATTGGCCTAAAAGATCATTTTATGACCTTGCCTTGATTATTCTAGGAAAGAACATAAAGAATTTTTTCCTACAAGCACCATATTTAGCTAAATAAGATGAAGTCAGCATGCATGCTGGGACCCCTGTAAGTCAGTGGAAAACGTCTCTTTCCTCCCATCTCATTTTTAACAGTTGGAATGGCAAGATGAAAAGTGCTGGTGTATTTGGTTTCATCCACACTTGCATGTTTTTCACTGAAAATGCCAGCTCATTTGTGGGAGGTGTCACAGCAGCACCAGCCTCTGCAATTATGTATAGCTGGATATGCTAAGTGGGCAAGTGGCTGTTTTTGAAGGAGCTTTAGGGAATTTTTTATCCCTGACATCTGTGGAAATCAATTGTCTGCTCTGCTTGGTTCACATCAATATCTTGGAGGCCTGGAGTGTCAAGCACCGGTTTGGGAGACAGCCTGAAATGGATGCCAAACCCACTGAGGTGCCAAGTGTTCTGTGCAATACTGGAGTCATCTCACTTCACTTTGGCTCTCTGGCTGTGGCTCATCCTCCTGGGGTGAATGGATGTCTCAAAGTGCCTTTCTACCTCTCTTCCCGTTCCTCCTTCAGCTACTGGAGGAGCCTGGATGATTAAATTAGATGAGATGCTTCACCAGAGATAGCTGAGATGGCAGTGAGGAGGGAACTATGCAGGGCTGGCTTCAGTGCTGACACCCTTCTACATTCCCAGCTTCCAGAGTCAAAGATACAATGCTTTGATCCTAAATCCTTTGAAATTCTTGGGAGATTTGCCATCAGCTTTACAGAGCTTTGGATTAAACACTAGGAGATGTGTACAGCCTTGCTTAAATAAGGCTTTTGCTCTAATTGCATCCATTGAAGTAGCACCATGTGTTGTTTCTTCCTGTGGGTTTTGGTTGCAGTTCTTGCATTCCTCTGGGGAATCACAGTGCAGGATTTGAGAGCTACAAGAGGAATGAGTAGTAGAGGGAACTTTTCCTTCCCAGCCTCCCTTACCTTTCTAAAGCCCCTTTGATGTTTCCCCCAAACCTCTGTGTAAAGTCAAAAGTTTCCAGGGTCTCCATTTTTGGGTTTCTAGCTGCTGACAAGCTAAAGATGTGCTTTGGACCTCTCTTCTGGGTGATGCAAAGCAGAGATTTCAACCCTTGTTAGCCATTTGGAATGCTGCTTATTTTCAGCCCTTTCCTCATTAGGGTAACTGATGAGGCTGAAGGCCTGACTGGAGCACTGAGTGCTGGAAATCACAGTCCTGGGAAAGGGCTTATTTAAACAAACCCTCAGTGCTTTGTGCAGAGCCCTGTTCTGACAGCCTGGGCAGCCACCTGCAGGTCATGGGCACCCCACGAGGCCGTGGCTCAGGGGACACCACCACATGCCCTTGGTGCACATTCCCATCATTTTGTGTCCGGCAGTGCCACGGTGGGCAATTTTAAACTTCAATATTTGACATTTGGTCTTTAATGAAACTCTTTCCAGCACGACTCTGGGAGAAACTTTAGCAGAGGCTCATGCTTGCTGGCAGAGGCAGCTCTCCTGGGCTCTGAGGGCAGGGGGGCAGCTGAATCACACACATCATTCCAGCTGTAAATCACTCCTTGTGGTAGTCCAGTCTCAGGCACTGACCCGTTGTCCTGAGGAACCTGTTGGCCACCAGCCCTTAGGAGCACCACTGTCTGTGGCCAACTGGTGTCTGGCCAGGAGGACTGCAGCCAAAGCTTTGTTCTTTGCTGAAATCCAAAGTAAACAGCTCCCAGGCAGAGGAGCCCTGAGGGGCTGCCCTTCTACAACCAAGCAGGGCAAGACAGTGTTTGCTACCACTTGCCCTGAGCACTGTGAGATCGCAAAGGTGCCGGGTTTCCTCTTGCCCCAGGCTCTGTACTGGGCACTCTGTGGGCCTGGGAGATGATGGACCTGCCTTCTGGAGTATCGTATCCATTTCAGGAGCTCCTAGGTGGGTAGGTGCTTTAAGGACACCCCAACATAACACAATGATTCATGGCATAGCTTGGAAGTAGCCAAGGGTTTCCTCTTTCACATCAACAGCGTGAAATCTGGGACATGATGATGTGAGTGGGGTCATCTCAAAGATGGTGTTAAGTTTAGGCCCCTAATTCTGTTATCATATTGGTATTGGTCTTGCTAATACTTACCTTTTAAAAAATATATTTGCTGTATTAAATAGGATGATGCTTTGATTCTAATGCTGCACAACAGGGTTTTTTGCCTTCCTAATTATCTTTCTTCAAACTTGACCAGGATACTGGAAAGCTAATTGTGCTCTTTCTGTGTACTGTGCCATCACCAATAATAAAGTTTCAGAGGTTGCCACCTAGGGGACCTGTTTTATTAAAGACACAGCAAGCAGAATATAATCCAGCTCTTCCATGACTGGGCTAAATGTGCCAAGAGAAATCTTAACTTGTTTTTGTTAGATAAGGAATTAAATATAGGATTTGAAGACCCAAAATCAGGTATGTTGAGTAAGTAGAGACTGTTCTTTACCTGTGTCAGTGTGCTTGGGAGCTCAATCCATTTGAGGTGCTGAAGCATGATTGAGATGGTTCCACTGCAGATAGAAGGAGCGTCACCTGCTTGTTCTATCTCTGTGCCAGCTGAGTGCCAAGATGTCTCCTCACTGTTTGCCTTTCATTCTTTGCTTTGACTTGTGTGTACATTTTAATACTAAAGCATGTGAACGTCACCATTTTTGCTGCTCTTCAGCTCTTTTATGTTTTAGAAAGGGGAGGTGTTCAGATTTATTATTAGCACTCTGTTAGAACCTAAAAAGCAATTTGTTTTGAAAGCAAGACCCTTTTAAAGGTGTTGAGGATAACAGTACTTGGAGCAAACAAGAATTTGTAAACATTGCTGAACTGTTGATATGGAATTGACACAGAGCATGGTGAAGGCTTCTGCTAACATGATGTTCCTGTGTTACTTGCAGTTATTGAAGTGAACAAGAAGGATATAGTCTTCCTGATAGATGGCTCAACTGCTCTGGGGGCTAACCCCTTTAACTCAATTCGTGATTTCGTTGCCAAAATTGTCCAGAGGCTGGAGGTTGGACCTGACCTGATCCAAGTGGCAGTGGCACAGTACGCAGACACAGTGAAGCCAGAGTTTTATTTTAACACCTACCAGACCAGGAAGGATGTGATGACCAACGTGAGGAGGATGAAGCTCATGGGCGGTACAGCTCTCAACACTGGCTCTGCACTGGACTTCGTGAGGAGCAACTTCTTCACCAGTGCTGCTGGGTGCAGGATGGAGGAGGGGGTGCTGCCCATGCTGGTGCTCATCACCGGTGGTAAGTCCAGGGATGCTGTTGGTCAGGCTGCAGCGGAGATGAAAAGGAACCGGATAGTGATCCTTGCTGTGGGCTCCAGAAACGCTGACCTGGCGGAACTTCAAGAAATTGCCCATGAGAGAGATTTTGTGTTCAACCCCGAGGATTTCCGCCTGCAGTTCATGCAAGCCATCCTTCCTCAAGTGCTGTCGCCCATCCGGACTCTCTCCGGTGGACGGATTGTTCAAGAACCACCGTCAGGTAATTAATTGTCTTTTTCATGGTTTATATGTTTGTCAGCTGTTATTCTGTGACATGGAGTGAACTTGGTAGTGTGGTTGTTGTTACAGCTTTATCCTCCCACCATGGGGATTTTTGCCCTGTTTTGTATTTGTCATCAAGGCCTGGGGGTGGAAGATGTGCTTTACTGGTCAGGTCCCCAAATGGCTCAGTGGAGGGTTTTGCTCTCCCTTAGGGTTTGTGTAAACTATTAACAGGACACATGGGGAGTATTAAAATCTCTGCCTCAATTTGAGAATCATCAACAGTGGGTCTTTGTGCAGGAATGTAGGAGTTTCTTTGGAGTGTAAAGGACATGAACTCATTTGTTCATGGAGATGTCCAGAAAAAGCTGCCCTGACACTGCTGGAGTGAGACTCACCTTTTAAGAACATATTTACAGTTTCCCCATCACTTACTAAGCTCAAGCCCTAAGAGGTGTAATTGAGAAGAGAATACTGCAGTGTTGTTTTTCATTTAATCTGTTTAGAAGATGATCCAAAGCTCCATGGAGCCAGTGGATTCTTTTTAGTTGGTCTTGCCATTGACCTCAGTAGACTTTGGAAGCAATCCTGCTGCTGGGGTGATGTCTTTTGAGACAGTCTCCTCTGCATTTCAAAATGTGTTCTAGGTGCATTGAGATTTTATATGAAATTTCTCAGGATTTTTTCCCCATAGAGATGCTTTAGATTGAATGCATATTGTGCTAGATCATATTTAAACCTTCTGTTTCTGTCTCATGGCATTAAAAACCCAGGACTTCTCCCAACTTCCAGTAAGATCAACAGTGAGGTTTCCATGAGCTGTGTCCATATTATTTTCTCCTATATCAAGTGATTTAATGTTATAAACCACAGTGCAAAAGAAAGAGAATGTTTGGAAAAAGCCCATAAAGAATTAAAGCCTATGGCTGATTTACATGAAATCAATTTACCAATACGTGTCCTTAATTAAGATGACTATCACAGGACTTATAATTTAATTAGCTTTATTTCAGAGCGTGTTTCCTGCTAACACAGTTTTGCATGGCTATACACCAAATCTGACATTTTTATTTTTCGATGTAAATTAAAAATGTTCCTATATTGTCCTGTTTAAAGCTCATTTGCACAGCTTCTCTGTTTTCCAGTCTTCTTTTTCTACTGTAGTCACAGCTATTCACATGCATAATAAGCAAGGCATCATATCTTACTCCTTTAAATTACTTTTAGTAGTAACAAAACTGATTTTGACAGAACAAGCTTTTTTAAGCCTTATTAAAGGCTATTTTTAATACCCACTCAAAACACCAACCAATTTGGCTGCTTGGCAGGAGTGTTTTCCCATGTGGGTGGAGCCCAACCGTGCACCACGGGCCAGTCCCTGCTGACTGGGCAGCAGGACCATGGGAGTCACTGCATGTAGGGATGCATGGGAGCATCCCTGTGGAGTGGGGAGTTGCCCAACAAGGGGGTGATAGCACTGCTGCCAAAAAGCAGTAAAATTCTATAAAGCTTTGCTGGGGAGCTCCAGATCAGTGCGTGGTGATGTGCAGATGAACAAGGGTCTGTTGCTCCACCAAAACCAACAAAGCTGCTTTTTGCTGGCTAAGGATCTGTCCCAGAACACACAACTCCAGCATTAGCAGCCACTAGAAACATCTGCCACAACAGAGGCTGCTCTGTTGGGAAACCTGAAATTTAGAAGAGTTTTCAATACAAGTCAGAATCCTTCCCTGCACATTTCAGTCATTTCCATCCAGGTGCTTGTTCCTTCTGTGCTGGTCACACGCTTGCTCTTCTCTCCTTCGCCTAACCAGGTTTACATGCGTGTACGGCACATGCTGCATGCACACATGAAAGAAACATTTCCGTGTTTGTTGTCTGTGATGTCTCATGTTTTTTTCTGTGCTCTACCGCAGTTCAAGTAACCAAAAGGGATATCATCTTTCTTTTGGATGGATCACTCAACGTTGGAAATGCCAACTTCCCCTTTGTACGGGACTTTGTTGCCACCCTAGTTAACGCCCTTGATGTCGGCAGTGACAAAATCCGAGTTGGCTTAGTGCAATTTAGCGACACCCCCCAAACCGAGTTCTCCCTCTACTCCTACCAGACCAAATCAGACATAATTGACCGTCTGGGGCAGCTGAGGCCCAAGGGGGGGTCGGTGCTGAACACTGGCTCTGCACTGCACTTTGTGCTCTCCAATCACTTCACGGCAGCTGGTGGGAGCAGAATAAACGAGCAAGTGCCGCAGGTCCTAGTGCTGGTGACGGCAGGGAGGTCTGCAGATCCCTTCCTGCAAGTTTCCAATGAATTAGCTCGGGCCGGAGTGCTCACCTTTGCTGTTGGCGTTAGGAGTGCACATAAGGCAGAGCTTGAACAGATTGCCTTTAATCCAAGAATGGTGTATTTTATGGATGATTTCAGTGCTCTGGCCACTTTACCTCAGGAATTAAATAAGCCTATAACAACCTATGTTAGTGGAGGTGTGGAAGAGGTTCCACTCGCCCCAACAGGTAATACCTACCTTCCTTCATGTTGACTGCATTAAGTTAATCTTGTTTAAATTAATTTCTTGTTTCCAGTGTACACTTCGACAACTCTGCAAGCCCTGAGTCATCACAGTGGTTATGGCTGTGCTTAACTAGGTGATCTTTAAGGTCCCTTCCAACCTAAGCCATTCTGTGATTTTGTGAATAAATGGCTTGACACTGGCAGCTCTTAATTTTGTTCAAGTCATTACTAGCATGCTTTAAAAACACAATTTAAAGTGTTTTGGTAGGTTAGGACCAAAGGAGGATCTGAGCAAGTCTGTGCCCACCAGTCACTGCCTCAGGTGTTCCCTCTCTGTTGCCACAATAGTGCCACAACCTGTAAATGCATTATGTGCACTAAATCAGGCAGTGGGAGCTTTTGGCCACAAGGAGTGGTGTGGAAGGGTTAAAGTCACACCAAAGAGCAGAGGAGGCCAAATCCATCCCCAGAACCACGTGGTCAGTGATGTTATCAGGCTGTCACAGAGGCTGGATTTGACTCCAGATATTCAAAGTTATCCTCCAACATTAAACCCAAAAGCTGTTGGCAGGTTTAACCCTTTTAAGCAGGTGTTTTCTCACTAATTCCATTCTTGTGGTTATGTGCTTATGAAGACGTAAGAACAACCAGGGCTGGTTAGTATGGAAAGACCATCAAGATTAATATGAGAGATGTTAAGACACACAGATATGAGATGCTTGGGTTTACCTTGGGTATTCAGTGAGGTTAAACAGGCATCAAATTAAAACAGATAAAAGGCTGTTTCCCCTCCCCAAGTCATAACTTGCCTATGGTTGTAGATGTTCCTTGTGATGCAAATGAGAGCAGGTACAGAAAATGCTTTGTGTGTGTGTATGAACTAATCTCTATTTGTTGTCTACTGAGCCTTAAATGGAAAAAGAACAGTCAGCCTCCCACTGCTGCTTTGCTTCATGCTTGTATTATTGACACATTGCTAGACCTTAAACATCACTGAATCAGCCAACTTATTATATGATCTGATGTGATACAATATATGATAAGTCTTTCTGGTGCCTGAATTTATTAGGTCTTAGGGTAGAGGTGTTCTTGCTTCCCCCTCTTCCTCACATAAGTCAGTCAAGGGTGCTGTTTAATCCTGTAGACTTTGAATACTTTGGTAAATGAGAATATTGAAAGACTGAAACCCAGCTGATTTGTAGAGAAGTTTCTAGGATGATGTGTAAGAAGAAAAATGCCTTCATGTCTTCCCCCCCCCTTCTTTTCATTTGTGAATTTATTCCAGAAAGCAAGAAAGATGTTTTATTCCTGATTGATGGCTCAGCCAACCTCTTGGGCAGCTTTCCTGCCGTCCGGGATTTTGTACACAAAGTCATTTCTGACCTGAACGTGGGTTCCGATGCCACACGAGTAGCTGTAGCTCAATTCAGTGACACCATCCAAGTTGAATTTGACTTTGCTGAATACTCATCTAAGCAAGATATGCTTCTCAAAGTGAAGAGGATGAAGATTAAAACTGGGAAGCAACTGAACATTGGAGCTGCACTTGATGAAGCTATAAGGAGGCTGTTCGTGAAGGAAGCTGGAAGTAGGATCGACGAAGGGGTTCCTCAGTTTTTGGTCCTCCTTGCTGCTGGGAGATCAGCTGATGATGTGGAGGACCCATCAGATGCCCTGAGGCAAGCTGGAGTCATGACCTTTGCTATCAAAGCCAAAAACGCCGACCTCGCGGAGCTGGAGAGGATCGTTTACTCCCCACAGTTTGTTCTAAACGTCGAATCCCTCCCTCAGATTTCAGAGCTTCAGCCAAATATGGTCAACCTGTTGAGAACTGTCCAGCTTCAGCCAACAGGTACACAGAGCCCTGGGGTTTCCAAGAGCCTAAAAGAGATGACTTACATGCCCCCTCATAATTGGTAACTGAAGCATTTGGGTTTGATGATGTCTAAAACAATTATGCAGAAACTGCTATTGCACTTAGATTTTTCCTCTGCTTAGACCCTGATCCAGAAAACTATTAAGGTCCAAACTGAATTTCAAATACAAGGAAAAGGCCTTTTGTTCAGCTGGAAGAGCTGCAGTTGATGCTGGTGCCAGCATGTAAAACATGGGTACAAATGTGAAATAACAGGGAGTCATTGCCTCAGAGACAGTGTGTTAATTGATATGCAATGCTGGGCAAGGGCTACAAGAAACAAATATAGGCTTGTCTCAATTTCTCTTTCCATCCTCCCTTTTCTGGAGGAGGAGTGGTAGGGAGTAAGGAGCACTGCAGAGCACTGGATTCACTCTTGCTCTGCTATTTCTTACAGAATATAATGGCAGTTTCTACATTTTGTACCTACTCACCAATAAATTAGATGCTTTTGACTCTTACAGTTGAAGCTCAGTAGATGAGGTGGATTAATTGTAGAATAATTTTAGAAAGCATCATAAAAAGGATCACACTTCCACAATTATAAATTCACTCTGTGGTACTGGAAATGCCTGTACAGCCCTGCGATTTCCTGAGGCAGCCCTAATTTGAGCATTAACTTGTCTCCAAACAGGAGGTGGAGACAAGGAAAAGTGTAATAACATCCAAGTCATCTCTCCATAAAAGTGCTGGGCAGATGAACTTAGAATCATAGAAACATAAAAAGAAATATGGCTGGAAGGGACTTCAGAGTGCCATCTGCTACATATGGTTGTCCCCAACAGGATCTTCTTGTCCAGGACCAGCTGACATTTGTCTAATATGTTCTGGAAACCTTCTAGTGGGGATTTCCCAGCCTCCATAATCAATCTGTTCAATCCCTTTTTTCTGTATCAGTAAACATTTTCCCTTCCTGTCAAACTTCTGCCTCCTTGGTCACAGTTCAGGTCTTTTATATCTCCTTTGGCTCGAAGGGTGCAGATGTCAGCTGGCTCCTGCGTGTTGTGTGCCATGCACATCTTGACTCTGCCCTCGTTTCAGCAGCTCTCTACCCAGCTCATTCAGACCTTCCTGGGAGGCCTTGTAGGTTTCTTCCTACACTTTCATCTTTTTCTCTGCAACATCAGTCTGCTCCAAATGACCAGAGTGCGACAATGGCATTCCCTGGGCGTCTCTTACCCCGCCCTTTCCATGTGGATTCATTGCCCTTCCCGTATTTGTGCAACTTCTGCCCCAACAAATACTTGTGCAACTACTGCTCTTGAATTCCATCGTTCCTGTTCAAACTATTTCTGTCTTGTCAGGATCTTTTTGAATCCCTTGGACTACCAAGGACTATTAATAATTCTACTATTTGTTTACTAATAGCTGCATCCACCCACTTTTCTTAGTATTTTTGGCTAAAAGAGAGCCACTTCATTAGAGCATCTGTATTTTTTTATTCTTTATCCACTACCCAGACACTTTTATTAGGACTTTTTCCCTGCTCTCGAATTCAGAGGAAGTGTATGAAATTGGGATACACCAGGAAACGTCTGCTTCCTCTTCCCACCTATATTAATGTTCTAGTCCTATGCGTTAATCCACCAGGTTTCCAAGAGTCCTCTTAAATAATTAATTTGAGCTGAAGTCTGCATTAGGAGTTCAACTGCCCTTTTTATTTCTTTTTATGTCTAACATTCATAAGCAGATATTTTTCTTCAGAGGGACAGATCATGTTCCTGCTGCAAACAAGCCAAAGACACTTTTGGGGATACTGTCCAGCAGTTGCTGTGTTTGAGAGCCAGTGATATCTTCTGCTTGGCTAAGGCAAAGCTTTGCAATTCTGCTGATCAGTAGCAGAATGTGTCAACAGTTCTCTGATCTTTGACAATTCATGGTCTTGGAGGGGGTTTTCTTTTTTGTTTTTTTAATAAATAATGTTTGGTAACAATTAACATTTTTTATTCCGCCTGAAAATAAAAAAAAAAGAAAACCCCAAAGAATAAGAAACCTCAGTAGCTAACATTTTAGAAGATCACTTCAGCATTTTCATTTGGATGTCCTTTCCAGTAGTTTTATTTTGGGCATCTGCAGAAATATTTATCTCTAAGTTCAGTGGTGCCTCAGCATAGCTTTTCTCCTTTGTAAGCACTCCCTGCAATATGCCATTTCATCCAGAAACTCAGTGTTTGCTGGGAGCAAATGATTCTGATGCCCCAGACTCCTCCTGTGTATTGCAAAACTCCATGTGAAGTTCCAGCTCCCTTGGAAGCCGATGGCTTCTCCCAGCCTCAGGTAGGAGATGGCACCCAGTGTCCCTTGTCACCCTATTTCCTATGGATCTGTGATGCTGTGACCTGGTGGGTAAGGGACGGCCTCCACTGCACTGTGGCTTCCAATGACTCCCACCTATCTGCCTCTTCACCAGGGGTTGCACCTGATGGCAAAGGAACTGAGCCACCTCTCCTGAAACCTCCCTTTCCCCTCCCTGAGCTTTTGTTCTCCTCTGGTTCAGTGTGTGTGGAGAGTATTAATCACTGCAAAAGAGCATCTCACTCATTCCCCCCTTCCCTTACTTGTCTCAAACAGTAGTTGAGAGAGGTGAGAAGAAGGATGTGGTGTTTCTAATCGATGGCTCGGACGGTGTCAGAAGAGGATTCCCTTTACTGAAGATGTTTGTCCAGAGAGTTGTTGAAAGCCTGGATATTGGTCGGGACAAGGTCCGGGTCGCCGTCGCGCAGTACAGCAACGTCATACAGCCAGAGTTCCTACTCGACACCCACGAGGACAAAGCAGATCTCATCAGTGCCATCCAGGAGCTGAAGGTTATGGGAGGATCTCCTCTGAACACTGGAGCAGCCCTCGACTATCTCATCAAGAACGTGTTCACAGTGTCAAGCGGCAGCAGGATAGCAGAGGGTGTCCCACAGTTCCTGATTCTGCTGACTGCTGACCGGTCCCAGGATGATGTGAGGAGGCCCTCAGTGGTCCTGAAGACGAGTGGCACGGTGCCCTTTGGCATTGGGATTGGAAATGCTGACCTCACAGAACTGCAGACTATTTCCTTCCTACCAGATTTTGCTATCTCTGTTCCTGACTTCAGCCAGCTGGACTCGGTGCAGCAGGTCGTCTCCAACAGAGTCATCCGGCTGACCAGGAAAGAGATAGAGTCACTTGCCCCTGACTTGGTTTTTACATCACCCAGTCCAGGTGAGAAGATGTTTGTGTCTGCACCAAGAGCCAGCAGCAAAGTAGGATGTGTAGTAACATCATGGTTGCAACACAAACTGAGAAAAGCAAAGATAGTCATGGAGAAGAGTCCAGGTCCATCTTAGTCTCATGTTGGTGTACTCCTTAGTGTTGTTAGGAGCTGTGTAATTAAGCTGAGCCACCTTTAAGCCCAGTCTCTCAAGGTGGTCCATGCTATATCCACATGGAAGACCCACAAAGTGAACGCTATTAACTTAATTTTACATGGATGGATTTTAAGTCCATGCTATTCCTTCTGGAATGGAAATTGTATCATTTAGATGCTACAGGAACACTATCACACCACTATAAATCAAAACCAGCTCTCTGCTAAATGTAGGACATGCTCATTTTTCTTATATTTGCCACCCTCATTCACTGGGGGAAGGCAAATTTGAAGTGGGCATCAGGAAAAGGATCAGATCTTCTATTTCTGGTCTCACTTGCAATGAAATACAGCCAGGGTATGCCTGAGATGAAGAGCACCCAATATCAGTCCTTTAGAAGTTCACCATCCTACTGTCTTTTCCTTCCCTTCTAAGCCAGACTGCTTTCCTCTCTCCATTTATCAGTGAGATATTTTGTGATAATTCAGGCTCTGACCTGAATTACCACTGCAGAAAACACTTTATTAGGAATCAAAAAGTCATCCTGGAAAGGCAGAAGCTGAGAGAATAATTGGATAGAAACATTCTAAGAGAACAAACCCAAAGAAAGAGGGGTGGTTCTGAGTGTAAAACCATGCTAGGCTGCCTAGCAACCTGCCCTGAGTAACGACTATCACCAGGCTACATTTCCTTGGATGAGGATCCCACAAGGAATTACTCTTCCAAGCATCCCCTGCTCCCTCTTGCTTCCTTTACTCTGGAAGTTGCTGTTCTTACACTCTCTGGGGATGTGCCCAGCAGACTTGTCCTGTCTCTGTGTTTAACCCAGAGCTGTCTCCTGGTGCTCCCAGGAGATACCACAGGCCACGAGGCAATGAGCCTCCTCCCCATGGCCAAAGGCACGAGGCAGTGGTGTAGATGATGAGCTTCTCTGCTCTGTATAAGCAATGGCTGGTGCCCCTTCTGACCACTGCCTTCTTTCCTGCAGCGGCTGTGAAGAGGGACATTGTGTTCCTGGTTGATGGCTCCCGCTACGCCGCTCAGGAGTTCTACCTCATCCGCAACCTCATCAAGACGATTGTGAGCAACCTGGATGTGGGCATTGACACCACCAGGATTTCAGTGGTACAGTTCAGTGAGCATCCCCATGTGGAGTTCCTGCTCAACACCCACTCCACCAAGGATGAGGTGCAGAACGCTGTGAACCAGCTGCGGTCCCAGGGTGGCCAGCAGGTGAACGTGGGGGAGGCCCTGGAGTTTGTGGCCAAGACTATCTTCACGCGGCCCTCGGGCAGCCGCATCGAGGAGGGCGTCCCCCAGTTCCTGATCGTCCTCTCCTCCCGCAAGTCCGATGACGACTTAGAGTATCCATCGCTCCAAGTCAAACAAGTGGGGGTGGCACCTATGATGGTAGCGAAGAATGTGGATGTTGAGGAGATGGTGCAGGTTTCCCTTAGTCCTGATTACGTATTCCAAGTCTCCAGCTTCCAGGAACTGCCCAGCCTCGATCAGAAGCTGCTGACTCCTATTGAAACCCTGACTGTGGACCAAATCAGGCAGCTACTGGGAGATGTGCAACCCCCCATAGGTAAGGTGCTGTCAGCACTGGCTATCTCTGAGTTGCTACTCAAATGTTCCACAAAAAACCCTTCTCTATAAGTCAAGGTTTTCCTTAGATAAAAGCAAATATGTAGCACGTATACAGTCTTGAAAGGAAACTTTGAGATAAGTGGAAATGCTACCCAAGTACCTAAACATGGTATAACTTAGGATTTTCAGGTCAGTATGTTACCTATTTCAATTTTCCATTCAAATTCTGCAGTGTGTGCAGTTCCCTGTTCCCATCTAGCAGCTCTCTAGGAAACAGACATAAACCAGACAGAACAGACACAAATCCAGGTAAGAGCATTAATGAACAAAACAGATAAGGCTCTTAGTAATGCATGCTTCATGTATTAGGCAGACTGTTGGCACACACATGCCCACTTGCACACAAGCCTTTTTGGAGAGGCCCCCTGAAACATCATGACTAAAGTTGGCTAAAATGTACCATACAGCTCTACCTCACACGAGAGCAGATAGCACAGAAATCCTTCACCAAAGCCTGAGCAAGGATGTGGCATACCAGTGATTTCCTCTCTTTTTGCTTCCCACAGACATTTCTGGTGAGGAAAAGGACATCGTCTTCCTCATTGACAGCTCCGACAGCGTCAGGCCCGATGGGCTTGCTCACATTCGGGATTTCATCAGCAGGATTGTCCAGCAGCTGGAAGTGGGGCCAAACAAAGTGCGGATCGGGGTGGTGCAGTTCAGCAATAATGTCTTCCCTGAGTTCCAGTTGAAGACCCACAAGTCCAAAAATGCCATCCTGCAAGCCATCCGCCGTTTGAGGCTTAAAGGGGGGTCCCCTCTGAATGCTGGCAAAGCCCTGGACTACGTGGTGAAGAACTACTTCATCAAGTCTGCGGGGAGCAGGATAGAAGAGGGAGTGCCCCAGCACCTCATCGTCATCCTCGGAGACCGGTCCCAGGATGATGTGAACAGACCTGCTAATGTGATCACTTCAACAAACATCAAACCTCTGGGTATTGGAGCCAGGAATGTGGACAGGGACCAGCTGCAGATCATTACCAACGATCCTGGGCACGTGTTTGTGGTAGGGGACTTCACAGGACTCTCAACTTTAGAACAGAGGGTGCAGAGAATTCTTGAAGAGCTTCCAGTACCTACAACAGACGCACCTGGACCAGTAATACCTGGTAAGGCTGCTGTTCTTCAGGTAGACTTTTCTGAACAAACTACAGATTGTATCTGTATAATGTGAAAATGATTCCATAGTAACACCTTTTGATTCCCATCCCTTTAGTTGCATTGATTAAAAGAACACTTTGAAATAGATTTTTTTGAGTAAAGGAAAGAGTGGAATTAAATTTGAACAGAGATGAGGGTGTCTGTCAAAAAACAAGTAATGCTCTATGAAGTGTTACATAAAACCTTTCTTCTTGTGGCAATGTAAAGTCGTGCTATGGGTTGATGAAACTAAAATGGTAGAAAGGAGGGAGAAACTTCACTTTGCAAAGTGCTGCTTCAAACAGCGCTAAGCAATTTAAATATTGTAGATGCTGCAAACAATTGTTAACAACTCTGTTTTCTTTGTGATATTTTCAGGAGGTAAAAAGCAGGCTGACATTGTGTTTTTGCTGGATGGCTCCATCAATCTGGGGAGAGATAACTTCCAAGAAGTTCTCCAGTTTGTCTACTCTGTGGTGGATGCCATTTATAGAGATGGTGACTCTATCCAGGTAGGACTGGCCCAGTACAATTCAGATGTCACTGATGAGTTTTTCCTCAAGGATTACTCCACCAAACCTCAGATTTTAGATGCCATCAACAAAGTCATCTACAAAGGTGGGCGAGTAGCAAACACCGGTGCAGCCATCAGGCATATCCAGGACAGACACTTTGTGAAGGAGGCTGGCAGCCGGATTGACCAGAGGGTGCCCCAAATTGCCTTCATCGTCACGGGCGGGAGGTCTACGGATGATGGGCCAAGGGCCTCCCAGGAAATCACGCAGAAAGGTGTGAAAGTGTTCGCGGTCGGCGTGAGAAACATCGACCTGAAGGAGGTCAGCATGTTGGCCAGCGAGAGCGCCATGAGCTTCAGAGCATCCACAGCCCAAGAGCTGTCTGAGCTCAACGAGCAGGTCCTGGTCACGCTGGAAGCCGCTATGGAAGAGAAACTGTGCCCAGCACCGACAGATGTGACAAGAGGTAAGCAAATTATTTCATAATATGCCAAGGTCATTCTCAAGGGTGGCTTTAAATATAAGTGTTTTGATGGGCTTATCCATTCTACTCTTGTGCTTTGCTGTAGCCTGAGCTGAACCATGGGCTCATTCCTCCTTCATGAGTGTAGTGGAGGACTGCAGACCTTGGGTACGAGAGCTGCCTGTTCATGTGTGACTGACTGGTGTAACATCACCACAGAGGTGCCATCGTGGTGCAGTTAATTTCTGATATGACGATGAGGCACTACATCACTGGCCTCCTATCACTGTCTTGGAGGGACTTCTTTATTTAGCTGCCTTTGGACTGTCTCACCACCTTTCTCCCAGATGTGTAGGGACGTGGTAACAGTATCATCTTAACAAACAAGCTTGTTTAGTGCCAAAATGAGAAGTGCTGGTCGTTGTTTTGCTCCCAGTGTCTATTACCAGCTCACTGGACTTCTTAGGCATTCAGGCATACACGGCGTGCTGGGAGTCATAGACTCATAGAATTCTAGAATGGTTTGGGTTGGAAGGGACCCCAATGATCTAGTTCCAACCTCCCTCTTACAGGGCACCTTCTGCTAGACCAGATTCCTCCAAGCTCCATCCAGCCTGGCCTTGCATAGTTCCAGGTATATCTGGGCAACCTGTGCCTCTTCCTCACCAGGAAAAACTTATTCACAATATCCCATTTTAACCTTGCCCTCTGTCAGTGGAAAGCCATTCCCCCTTGTTCTAGTCACTCTCTAGCTCTCTCATAACCCCTTTAGACACTGGAGTGGAAAATAAATTCTCTTGCCAGAATATTCAGGGTTCTCACTGGATCTCTTGACAAGTATCTGAGGAAAAGCTGGTGCATGAGTGGTTGCAGGTTAAGGTAGAATTGCCTTAAGAAGGAATCCCATGATTTGGCTACTTCAGTAGCCAAGCAGGGGAATTGTGGTGAGTAAGTGAGCTGGTATTGCTGTCGGATCAGACTCCCAGCAGCTGGTTTTACTTACAGTGTTGCAGCCAGTCCTACTCCCAGCACAACTGACCACGGCTCAGCCCTCTGGCTTTGAGCAGAGGCGTCTCCTGAACCTCTGGAGGAGCTGGAAAGCCACAGCAGCCTGAGCTGAGCAGCAGCCACAGCATCCTGAGCTGAGCAGCAGCCACAGCTGAGAATGAAACTTGAGTGCAGGGAAAAGCAAAGTGCTGCTGGTGGTAACCATGAGTGCTCTCCTAGTGCAGCCCCAGTGGGATTAATATCAAAGAGAACTCCTGCACCTCCCTGTTTGAAAGCCTATGTAGAAGGAGGTGTTAAATCCTGAGGAAAGGCATCCAGCAGCCCGATTTCCCTGTGCTCCAGACCAACGGGCAGCTTGATGGCTGCAGGGTGAGTCCATGCCCACACTGAGTATTCCAGCAGAAGGGCAGACTGTGCAGCAGCTTGTTAGCTTGGGCTGAGCATCTTAAAATCCTATTTCTGCCCTAATTCTCAGCTATCCCATATAAATCCTAGCTACATCTTTCAGGGATTTGGGATCAGTTACCTGGTGGTCACCTTGCCCTACGTCCCTGAGGCTGGAGGACTGTCTCTTCAAGCAAGGGCAGAGTATATGCACACTATGCAAGTACTGTCAGATTTTCCTGCAGTGGAGGGAAAGGACCAGTCTTGGCTGCCTGGTGAAAATGAGTATTTCTCTTAGACTTGCTTTAGACAGTTCCTCTCAGTGAAAAAAATATTAAAAAAGGGGAAAAAAAAAAAAAGAAAATTTAAAAAAGCAAATTTTTCCAGGTTATCATTACTATGATGAAAGGAAATAGAAGGCACTTGTGTACCAAGTGGTGGCAGTAATTGCTGCATAATGTCTTCACTAATGATTAAAAGAGTAATTAAAAAAGCCATTACTTGAAAAACAATCATCGTATTGCTCGACAATGCTCTTCTCTCTCTCTGAATTTCCCTTTCAGATTGTGACTTAGATGTGATACTTGGCTTCGATGTCACGGATGTTGGGCCTGGCCAAAATATATTCACTTCCCAGAGAGGTCTGGAGTCCAGAGTGGAGTCAGTGCTGAACAGGATAACGCAGATGCAGAGGATCAGCTGCAGTGGCGACCTGGCACCAAACGTCAGGGTGGCCATCATGGCCCAGGCTCAGGGGGGCCCCGTGGAGGGGCTGGACTTCTCTGAGTACCAGCCGGAGCTGTTTGAGAGGTTCCAGAACATGCGTGGCCGCGGGCCCTTCGTCCTCACCGCAGACACACTGAGGTCCTACCTGAGCAAGTTCAGGTCCTCACCCTCCGGCAGCGCCAAGGTGAGTCCAGTCCAGGGCCACTGGCATGGTGTTGGCCAGGGAAGCTGGTCCTGATGTATTAAAGAAAAAGCAACTGGAAACTCATAATGATTTTTAAAATATTATCCATTAAATAAGTAAATTTATTCACCATAAGTTTGGTCACTTAAATCCTACCTGTTTCCTCTACTCTCACTTCATTGTCAAGGTCCTGTCCCAGCAATTGATGAGCATTGCTGCAGCCAGTGCCCACAGCCACTGCCTGGCTGCAAACTATTGCTCTCCAGATAGTTCCCTGATCATGCTCTGGCCATAACACCTGCATGAAACAGTGTGCAGGAACCTGGCACAGAAGTGCCTGAATAAAACACGCCCTGGAAAAGGCATAGCAGTTCCCCTATCTCTTCTCAGATGAAGCGTCCCTTGGAAAAATGCTCTTCAGGTTGCACTTGGATTGTGCTTCTGAAACTTTCTTACATAAACTTACTTCTCTCCCAGGTCATAATCCATTTCACTGACGGTGCAGATGACTCAATAAATCAGCTGGAGGCTGTTTCCTCTACTTTGCATGCAGAAGGTAACCTTTCTACTCTTCAAGGTACTGATTATAGTCCATGTTAACATGCAGCTCATTTTACCACTGTATCTCATGAATCCACTGGCTTTTGGGAGTAAGGAATAAGGATTTAATGAATTCTACAGGCACTTCCCTTCTTCACTGCCTTCCTGTGGCATTTAGCTGCCTGCTGCCACCTAAACCTGGGGGTAACTTGCACTGAATGTGCCTCTTCTCAGTCAAATAAGCTCCTTTTGCAATCGAAGAGGTGGATAAGGATGTGTCATCAGAGGGGAGGGCATGCAGGCTCTGCAGGACACCTTGCCCCATCCCAAAGCCCCTTCTGCTTCCCTCCCCTCAGGTGTCAGCGCACTCATCTTTGTCGGGCTGGACCGAGTGAGCAACTTTGACAGGGTGATGCAGCTGGAGTTTGGTCGTGGGTTCACCTACAACAGACCACTCAGGGTTAACCTGCTGGACTTGGATTTCGAGCTGGCAGAGCAGCTTGTAAGTACCTTGGCACAGGCAGCTCTGCCTTGTAATGCTGGAGGAAAGCCCACGGCTGAACCGTGGCTGAGTTACACCCTCCTGGCTCTGCTCCTCTCCCCTCCCTACCTCACGTCAGCTCTTTTTACAGATGCTACAAGTTAAGGGCAGATCATGGTGCTGCCTGGTATTGTACCACTCCTGGAGAAACCCTACTCCAGAAAAGGCATTAGATCAAGAGGGATGGGATGAGACACCAGCAAAAGCTGCCAAATCAAAAACCTGCCCTCTGCCTACATTTATACTGTTGGGTTTTCTAACCTTAGGGTAATGCCCTGCCATGCCTGGCCAGTGCTAAGGCTCTTGCAGAAGCTTTTTAGGTTTTTTTCCCAGAGCTGATTCTGTTTAGTTAGTTTCTTATTAGTTTCTGATTCTGTTTAGTTAGATTCTGTTTAGTTAGTTTAGTTACTTAATATTTATGTAATAGGAAAAAGCAAACAAACAGTAAGTCACTGTATTTCAGACATGCATTTAACAGACAAAGGAGTTACCCTTTAAGGACCCCAACCCATTCCATGATTCTTTTTTCTTCATAGATTTACCATCCTCCCATATATATAGACCCTTTTGAGTCTGTTATATCTTTTCCTCTCAACCTTGGAATGTCCAGTTCCTCCCAAATTCTCATCTGCTACCAGCATGGTTGAGCTCCTTTTTGAGTAGATTTAATAAGATTGGGCTTAACCACTGATCCCTGTGGTAGCCTTGCTGGGCCCTTCTCACACATCAAAGTGCATTCACTTTGGGAGTGAACTTTGGGTTTGGGGATAAGAGCTGGTCATCAGCCCATCCCCAAATAATTCAGCCTAGGAAAATCCTCCCTAAATGTAAATGTGCAAAGCTGGCAGGAACACTTGCAGCCAGCAATGTACTTGGCAAAGAAAGTGATTTCTTTTTTTTCTTTCTGCTGGATGATGCAAAAACAAGCTGTGATTTCTCTGAGTCCACATTTTTCTTGTAAGTTTTTTTTCTTCTCTTTTTACTGTGTGCTCAAATTGTTCTCAGCCTGTGGGTTGCTGTTGAGCTGCTCACTGCTAGGACTTTCTCATGGCTTATTCCACAACCTGGACTGGTTTCTTTGGAGATGAGATTTCTCTCTTCAGTGACAGGTGCTGCTCTGGGGACTGATCTTCTGCTAAATACACTCTACCGATTCTGCCCTGTGCAGTCCCCATTTAAACCCTTCCCTCTGACACCCAAAATACAGTGTTTGCTTCTGCTTCCTAACCGTGTAACCTAACCAGTCTGCCAACACACACCACCTTCTCTTGCTGTTGGAGGTGTTTCAAGGCAGAGAGAGCCCAAAATGCTTCTGGATCAATGTTTATGCTTGTCACAGGAGCAGTTCCACAGCCTTGCAGGGGTTATGGCACTGGGGCTCTGCCAAGTTTCTTACATCTTCATGTTCTGTCATGTGTTATTTACTGCAGGACAACATTGCAGAGAGGGTGTGCTGCAAGGTCCCATGCAAGTGCTCAGGACAGAGAGGAGACAGAGGTGTGCCAGGTCCCATAGGACCAAAGGTAGGTCACTTCATCTGGGCATCAAAGGTCCTTGTGCAAGGGAACCAGGTGGTGATGGGTGGGTAATGTTCAGGTTGTAGTGGGGTGGTGTTAACGGGGAGATCATCTTCGCTTACTGCTCTCATCCTAAAACTGACCCTGGGCCATGCACAGAGGTTGAGACCTGCCCTTCTTCCCTTTCCTCTCAGCCTCTGTGTTGTAAAACATCCAAGAGGGCAGAGATGAGTGGCTGGATGGAGGAGGTGAAGCATCTTGTGAAACGATTTAAGGGACATGGAAAGGACATGGTTTCCCTCATTAACTTGTTTGCACAGATGACCAAGCAATGCTTTGTGCAAATGTAGGGAAATCTTGGATATCAATCACAGAACTCTGAAAGAAATGCATCATCTCCTCTGTTGCCTTGCAGGGTGTCACAGGTGATCTTGGCTACGGGGGCTATCCTGGTGATGAAGGAGGACCGGTGAGTGATTGCCCCTGCTCAAATGGGGACCTCCCCATAGCTAAGCTCTTAGAAGCTTTTCCACTAAGTATTTTCTGCTGGGGGTGTGGCTGTGGGTTAGAAGAGATAAAAAGCAGAACTTTTGAGTTTCCCCCATCTGGTAGCCCGAGTAGCGACTCAGTTCCAGCTGCTCCTGGGATAAAGTCAGTAAGGAGCTTCTTGAGAGCTGGAGAAGGATGATGGGGGGAAGAAGTCCCAGTACTTGATGTGACCCAGGTCTGTGCTGTTTCTCCAAGGCAAATAAAATCCACAGCTTCATCAAAGCTGCAGCCTATGCCAAAGTATTCCTGCAGCTGAAAGATTTGAGTTAGTCCAAGAATGGAACCAAAAGGGATGTTTCTATCCATCATATGGCAGACTACATGAGGCCCATGACTTCTTCCTTGCACTGCTTCCTCCCATCTCTTCATGAATCCCATGTCACCCCTGTTATAAACAAACCCCACACATCACTCCCAGCAGGCAAGGCCAAGGCCAACAGCACAGGCAGAGGCCAAACACTGTGGTGAGACCCTGCAGTGTTTTCCTGGGGCTTGAAGGTCAGGATGGGAATAGATGTCTATGCAGAGCTCTGTGGGTTTCATCTGATTTTATTTTTGAAAGAGAACTTTCAGAAAGTTCTTCCATAGCTGAGGGTTTGGGAAGGATGTTTCTCTCTCAGTGATACAGAGCTGAACATGAGGAATGCTGTGGGCTTGCGATCGTGGGGTGATCAGACAGAATCTGATGTTCCATTTGCTCCTGTGCCTCCAGGCTGTATCCTGTGGAGGTGCCACACAAACATGATCATTGCAGGCAAACTGATCATTGCTTTTCCTCCATGCAACAGGGTGAGCGTGGACCACCAGGTGTGAACGGGACACAAGGTTTCCAGGGATGCCCTGGGCACAGAGGAACAAAGGTATGTGTGGCACCCTCTCCATAGAGCAGACCCAGAGTTCAGTGTGCAGGGGTCCACCAAGGGCAACTCCTGCTGCTTTAGGAGGCCACACAACAGCTGCCATGTCCACTCAAGTGGTCATGTCGACCTGGCCAAGCACCAAGGCTTTCATCGGGAGTTGTGGCTTTAGTGCTGCTGTGAAGAACGGAAGGGCAGCCCAGAGACCCAGGCCCAGTTCACAGACAAGGCTGATCTATTTTCTGCAGTCTGGCTCAGAGGAAAAGATTTGGGAAGAGATGGATCTGTTCTTAACACCACAATGTGGCTCAGAGCTGAGACAATGTGTGGATGGAAATCTGCTGTTAGGGAGGAGGGAGACAAGCGAGCCATGGCTGCAGCTTTAAAGAGCATCCTTGAGCTAATGGTGCAGGACAGCAGCCAAAAAAGGTGGTGAAACATATAATATTTATGGGAATTATTCAGCAAAGTTAAGGGGATGTTTCCTACCATTTGCTCCAAGCACAGGATCCTCTGGCAGGGAGAAGAGGAATTCATGAACCAAGCCTGTTAGTTGCAGCTGAGATAGAGTTTCTTTAAAAATCTGTTTAGCCTTGTCAAAGGCACCAGCACTGGCTCTGGATTAATATAAAAATGGGTGCAGAGGGAAAAAAACAAGTCAGCAGAGAAAGAGTTGTGGCTAAAGAGTGAGCTAATTTATTGGATAAACTGGATTAACCCCCCAATCAACACATTTTATCTTGGCACAAGTCTTGAGGAGGCAGCTGAAGAAAAATATTGGCATAAGAGGAATTAGGGAAAGTCTTGCCTCGGTCCTCGCTCTGGGTCTGTCACCAAGCCCAGCCCTCCTTCTCCACCACTTCCCATGGCAATGAACTGGGCCAAAATGAAGTAACTCCCTTTTCTGATCTCTTTAGGGTTCTCGGGGATTCCCAGGAGAGAAGGTACGGAGCTATTTCCTCATGCCATGGTGGTGAGCATGAGTGTATGGACTCAAGTGATCCCCCTCCTTGTTCCCCTTTCCTTCAGTGAGAATTTGCCCTTTGCCTCTTTCACAGGGTGAACTGGGAGAAATGGGTCTGGATGGTATCGATGGAGAAGAGGTCAGTCATTTTAATAGCTTTACTCTTCTTAAAAAGATGCTTCAGTGAAGTGTCTAAGAAGGGCTTTGGAAGTGGCAAACATTCTAAAATATTTTTCTTTTTTTAGGGAGACAAGGGTTTGCCTGGCTCCTCTGGAGAGAAAGGATACTCTGGCAGGAGGGTAGGCTTTAGTCCCTTTTACAGTGGGGCTAAAGGATGGTGGGTTTGAGCCAGGGGAGAGTGGAAAGCCATCACTCTTCCCTCAGGGATGAGGGCCTGGGCAGAGGTACCTTGGACATGCAAGGGCTGCTCTCCCAACTCTGCCTCTTTCCACAGGGTGATAAGGGAGTTAAGGGTGAACGAGGAGAGCGTGGTGACCGTGGGCTCCGTGGAGATCCGGTAAATATGCTGAGGCATCTGCTTGACTTTCCACCCACTTCCCAGTGCTCCTGGGGGTTATCAGCTCGGGCTTATTAAATGGTGCTTGACAGTGGCAGGTCCAGTGACAGAGCAGGGACTGGGAGATGGCATGTGGGCACCACATGCCTCTCGATACCAACCCACTAATTGTTTCACTCTACTAAAATGCCCCTTCCTCTCCTTTTTCAGTATGACTATTTCTCTGTTAAAAAGCTGTGTCTGTCTGAAAACAGTAATAACACTTCATCTAATTCACTCAGAAAAGAAAAAAAATAAAAGTTGGTTCTGAGCTCTAGCAGAGCAGTTTGATCCCTGATTTCCATGTCCCACTTACACAGATGTTTCTCATTGCTCTGTTGCTTTTAGGGAGATTCAGGAGCTGATAATACTCAGCGGGGCTCCAGAGGCCAAAAGGGTGAAATTGGACCAATGGTAAAATTTCTTTGTTGTCTTGTGTTGTTTTTTGGTTTTTACAATAGGATGGGACAGACAAAGTCAGGAAAAAGGATGCTGCCAAAAAGGTGCAAATTTCTTAAACTCATCATGCCTTGTCAGATGGAATGTTTCTTTTTCCCACTAGAAAATGTTGGTTTGCAACTACAACTTTCTCTGGGAAGATGTCAGTTCAGAAGATGTTTTATGTAAAAAGTGCCTTTAAAAAATCATTATTTTACAATGCCTTTTCTGATATTTTCATTGAAAACAACTTTGTACATGGAAATTACCTTCATGTGTTTCTTGTGGGTCACGTACAAAAGCAGAGAACTGCTTAGATGATACTAAATCCATGCTGCTTGGAAAATTTCAAAACCCATCTGTTTTCAAATCAGCTTAGAATAAAAATGCATCCTAAAATGTCAGAAGGCACTTCCCTAAGAATGGGAATGTCAAATTGTGCTGGCTCAGAAAGTTGAAGAAAAGTCTCTGTGAGTTTATAGAAGGATTCCCACCAATGCAGGACTAGTAAGTAACTTGTGTGAGAACATGAAAGGACCTGATTTTTTGAGAACTGAACTTATTTTCCCAGTGCCTGCTAATCTCAGGGCTCTCACTTGACTTCTGTTTTTCCCTTAGGGAGAACCAGGACTGCCAGGGCTCAGGGGCCAAGACGGTGGAGTCGGGAGGAAGGTGAGCTGCCAGAGCCCCACTCAGCAGGGGCCAAGCTTAGATCGACAACGACCTTTTCCCTCCTGCCTTTCCATGTATTTTGTTTCACAATCATCAGGAATTCAATCTCCAAAAATAACCAAGCAGCTAACCAAACCCTAACCAACAACTCTAAAGGAAAATGCCTGGGAGCTTCTTGGCTTGTTGTAGAGACTTTAAGGGTCTAATACTGAATTTATTCCCATGCAGGTAACTTGGTGCTCAGATCAATAGAGCTACACGTGATTTATATATAAGGCCAGGTTGGATGGGGCTTGGAGCAATCTGATCTAGTGGAAAGTGTTCCTGCGTGTGGCAGTGGGGTTGGAATTAAATGATCTTGAAGGTCCCTTCCAACCCAAGCCATTCTATGATTTTGTCATATGCATCTGCATTTGGCTGCCAGTTTTAAAAAGGCAAAACCAAACTGGAGCTGGTGTGGCTGGAACATCTAGAGCTGCATTCCCTGCTCCCATCCCAGGGATGGTGACACTTCTGCATGCCTGAGGGAGCACCACACCCATGTGGCAGAGTGCTAGGGGATATAAAGAGGAAACACCTATGTGGCAGAGTGCTGGGGGATGTGAGGGGAGAGAAGACATTCCAGAGTTTGATCTGAGATTGCTGGCCGTGAGGATTTCTCTCTCCCCCTCCCCATAGTAGTTTAAACAATTCAAATGTAATTTTGGACTAAGAGAAGCATCTGTACATGGATCTAAAAGCAACAGGGAAACGTGTACTTGTGTACTCAAGTAACAAGCCTTGTTGTTTCTCCATTCCAGGGTATGACAGGACGAAGGGGACCGATAGGGGTTAAGGTAAGTGCTGATGGGGACACCACCTGGGGCTCCTGCCACACCATGGGCCAGGCAGCCACAGCTCCCACAGACATGTGTCAAGGGATGTCCTTATTCCTCTCTGCCTCCTCTCTCCTCCAAATTTCCCTGCTCCTCTTACTCAGGCTCATTTCCTTGTGTGCTTCTTGCTGCACTGAGTGTGGAACCAGCTACCTGGGGCTGCCTGTCCTTTGCAGCATCCCCTGATCAGGTGTTTTGTCTCCCTGTGCTGTTGGAGCAGTGTAACAGGGCCAAAGCATAAAGGAGTTTTATGTCTGTTGATTGCAGAGGGCAAATTCCCCCACCAATGCTGTGCTTATTCTCTGCTATAAGCATATTCTGAAAAAAAAAAACAAATCAAGAAAAAGAAAACCAAACAAACCCCCCCGAAATCTCTTCTTTCCTGCTCTTTGTTCAGCTGTAAATACCCTGAGATCTCCTTTCCCTTTGCATGGTGTTGACCATGTCCTCCCATGCCAACCTGCACTGTGCTGTTTTGTACTTCCAGGGCACCAAGGGCTCACCTGGTCTGGCGGGGCCGGCTGGAGAGCAAGGCATGCGAGGTCCTCAGGTTAGTGAGCTTTCACTTGGGGTTTTCTCATCACAACCACTTACCCAAGGAGTCTCATCAGCAACGACTGTCAGGATTTGGGTAGTTTTGGGTGTACTGTGACCTGGCTGTACTGCCCTGGGACATCAAGCCTGGTGCATTCACACTACCCAAAGTGTGATGTGTTTATAAACCATCCCTGAGGTGCTGTGGCCTTTGCTTTCCCTTGGGATCTCAGTGTGTTTCTGCCCCTGTGTGTTGACAGTCTCTTTTCTCTCCATGCAGGGTCCACCTGGCCAGCTTGGTACACCAGGCATAAGAGGAGAGCAAGGTGTTCCTGGACCCAGGGTAAACCTTCTGCTTTTCAGAGACTGACCCAACTATATCCTTGTTGAACTAATAAGATTTGGCCAAGGTGTCTTTCCATTCTCTACTCCTAGGGCTCCAACTCTGTTCCACTCCCTTATAACACACTCTTCCAGCATGATTCTCCTCTCAGCTTCTGCTAAAGATTTCTTAATCAAGAGTTATGGAAGAGAAAAAGTTAAAAGCAGACACAGGGGGGTCAGAACTTCAGTGTTTGGCCCATCATGGTTTGGAATTATAGTTAAAGAACACCCTGAGTGACTAGCAGGGCATCTTCTGTGAGGTTTCAGCCTCTGAAGCCAGAGCATGACTGGCTCACATATTTGCTGGAGGACCTCCTTTTATTTATTTCCCCCTCCTACTGCATACTCATGGACATAAAGCTGGAAGTGTGACTTTTTTTTTCTCCTCCTGCTTTCCCAGAGGAATTCTCTAAGTACAATATAAGTTGCTGCTGACATATGCATTGAACTGAGCTGGACCTCCAGCCCTTCCCAACCATGAATTAGAGTTCTGAATTTCCTAAAGTGTTTTGAGAGACATCATCCCTACTAGCAATACATGATTTCTCTGGTCACCCTATCCCCTGGTTTCTGGCGCCCACATTTTCTTGGTAAGTTGCCAACGTGCCTCTCCCCCTTTCCATTCCAGGCTGGTGGTGGACCTCCAGGAACCCCCGGAGAGCGCGGCAGGATTGGTCCCCTGGGGCGGAAGGTAAGTCTTCCTGAGCACTGGCGTCAGCAACTAAAACAGCATTGAAAAGCTGCTGGGTTTTACATAAGTTTAAAAAACTCTGTGACATGAAGCTCTTGGGTATGTACAATGTGGAGTGAAGCAAGGTCTGTGCTCTGCTTGTCTCATTAGGCTCCTGTTTCTTTGAACACAGAGGCAAAAGTAACTGAGTAAATGGGATTCCCAAGTAAACTTCCTGGTCAGATTCTCAGACAATGCCCACAGGGGAAGGTGATTGTGCTGGATCTCTCCAGGCGCTCCATATGGTTTTATCTTTCCTGAAAGTACTAAAGGTCCCACTAAAGAGCACCCATTTGGCAGAATTGCTTGCTGCGTGAGTCCAGCCACGCCTTTCTGCCACAAGGACTGCTGCAGGCTGGCCTGCAGAAAGAAGCCAGTGTTGATGGGGTGGGAAAGGCTCAGAGCTGCTTGGAGTTTCAGCACGTGCTTTAACGGATGCTCCTGTTTGCAGGGTGAGCCTGGAAACCCGGGACCCAAAGGGCCAAATGGACAGCCGGGCCCACGAGGAGAGATGGTAAGTGTGGCCATGCCCTCACACTGTTGAGGACACTTAAAGAACCTTGAGGAACCTTTAAGAGTTTCTCTAAGGCCTGTGACTTCAGTGGGTTCTTTCTGTTGATGCTGTTGCACCTGTGGGGTTTGAGTTAATTATGTAGGAGTGCACACTAACAACTTCGGCTTTCCAATGTTAGGGTGATGATGGACGAGATGCAATTGGTGGCCCAGGTCCTCAAGGCAGAAAGGTAAGTGTATGCTCAGCATGCCCACTTCCTTACGAAGGACAAGGAAGTTGCCAAGATCTCCAGTGAAAACAGAGAAGGGCGTTTTGTAAAACATTGAAATAAACCTTTCTGTTCTTTCAGGGAGAACGCGGCTTCATAGGCTACCCAGGGCCCAAGGTAGGGTGCAGTCCATGAGCTATGCATTCCTTTTCCAAGGAATGTAGCCATGATTTAGAGCTACCATTTGTGTTTTTCCCCAACCAGGGTGGACCTGGTGACCGTGGTGTTGCCGGAGGCCCCGGCCCAAAAGGAAACAGAGGCCGTAGAGTAAGTTGGACCATGACACAATTTTTCCCTTCTGCAAGAATGCCCTGAGAGATGTACATATCTTTTCCCACAAATGCTCTTGGCAGTCCTCCTACAGATGTTCACAGATAGAACTTCTCTGCTCTCTGTCTCTAGGGAGATGCAGGAGAACCTGGAGCACCTGGTCAGAAAGGAGAGATTGGATACCCTGGACCATCTGTAAGTGTTCATTGCATTGCTGATGAAGCCTCTGCTTTCAGTCCTGGAGAGACTCCTGACTGAGAAATGTGGTGGTCCCTGTTGGTGCCATGGATTGGAAAATAAGCCCATCACCACCTCCTGCTGATTTCAAGTTGGGCAAATCCCTCTTTGTTTGTCTTGGATGTGTCTCTAAATTTCTAACTAGCTGTTTATCACTGACAAATACTTACCCTTCCTCAAACTGAAGGAAAAAGTTAGGAGACATGCTCTTACCAGGCTCTGTGATTTCCCCATGGCAATATGTCCCTTAAAATTACTTGTAGATGATTCTCAGCTCTGTATCATTTATCACCCCACACAGGATATGGTCCATCACCAAACCTGGTTGGCCTAGAGCACCCTAAAAAGGCTGACGTGACAAGAATTTAGTTCGTTGTAAATGATAGAAGCAAAGAGTCATAAAATGGTCTGGGTTGGAAAGGACCTTAAAGATGATCTAGTTCAACCCCCCCTTTTGAGTAGGTTTACCCCTCACATGGGAAAGCTCTTCCCCCTGTGCTGGGAACACAGCTGAAAACAGACAGGTTTTCCCTTGGCTTCTGCATAACCCGTGGTTAAATAATTATTCTGACAGGGTTCATGTGGCACTCTGAAAGTATACAATGCTCTCAATTTATTTATTTCTTTTTTAAACAGGGACTTAAGGGCGATAAAGGAGAATCCAGAGATGTAAGTGTGGCATAATTTCTCTCTTATTTTGAAATACAAATTAGTTGGCTGTGTGACATATTTCTTTTTTCCCCCTTTCTCCCTCTCTTTTATTTTCTAAAGCAATGTGCACTTGTGCAGAACATCAAAGACAAATGCCGTGAGTACATCCGTGCTGTGCTAAGTCCCTTTTTCTACCCTTATTTGCCCATCATGTTACATGACTGGCACTGACCAAGCTTTTTCTCTCCATCTCTTTCACAGCCTGCTGCTATGGTAAGTCCCATTCAGCCCCTTAGACCCCAGGGTGACTGTGTGCCAGAATTGTTGCCCTCCCCACATACATGGCATGAATAACTTGCCCCTGCTGAGGACGTGGTCCTCGCACCTTGACAGCTATTTGAGGTATGATTTGTTCCCAATGCATATTCCTGGCAGGTCCCAAGGAGTGCCCTGTCTTCCCAACCGAGCTTGCCTTTGCTATCGACACCTCCTCGGGCGTTGGGAGGGAGGTTTTCAACAGGATGAAGCAAACCGTGCTCAGAGTCGTCAACAACTTAACCATTGCTGAGAGCAACTGCCCTCGGGGTGCCCGGGTGGCTTTGGTCACCTACAACAGCGAGGTCACCACGGAGATCCGCTTTGCTGATGCCAGGAAGAAATCTGCCCTCCTCCAGCAGATCCAAAACTTCCAGGCAACCCTGACTACAAAGCCACGCAGCCTGGAGACTGCCATGTCCTTCGTGGCCAGGAACACCTTCAAGCGTGCCCGAAGTGGCTTCCTGATGAGGAAGGTGGCTGTGTTCTTCAGCAACGGGGACACGAGGGCCTCCCCACAGCTCAACGACGCTGTGCTCAAACTCTACGACGCTGGGGTCATACCTGTGTTCCTCACCAGCAGGCAGGACGCCGTTCTCACCAGAGCTCTGGAGGTTTGGGGTCGCTCACCCTTTCTTTTGTTTTCTGCTCATGACCTCAGACTGATTTGCAGGGGAGACTGGTGGTGTTGGACCCTACAGGCAGTGTGGGATTGGCTTCCACAGGTCCCTCAAGTGCTTAGTGCTGAGAAAGCATCACTGGCCAAACTTACCCAGTGTGCCTGTTAGGAGAGAAACCCTAATTCCGTGATCACCACGGTGCAAGCTGTGAAATGCTGCTGAGGTTATCATGAGTCATTTCTTTTCCAGACAATGGCTCCAAGGTGCCAGGAAGGAGCCTCCATAGTGAGAAAGGTCTAATAGAAAGGCAAAGGGTGGAAAGGTTGGAAGTACATTAGCATTGCTGGCAGAGGGAGAGTGGACATGCAGAGATTTAAAGCCACATAAAAATCCCAGTTGAGCACACTGAGCACTCATCCAAGCGCTTGATCCTTCTCCTGGAGTTTGTGACTCTAAACTAGTTCCAGTAGCTGATGTCAGGGGTATGAGGTTCCTCCAAATGGGATCCACCAAGAGCATGGTGATGAGCAGAGAAGTTGTGCATTGCCTTGCCTTGCTCTGAGCTGAAAACAGCAGAAGGCAGCATTACTAACACCGTGTTTTTCTGTTTCCATCTGACCAGATCAACGCCACAGCGGTGGGCCATGCCATTGTTCTTCCCACCAGCGGCGTTCAGCTGAATGAGACTATCCATAGGCTCCTGACTTGTCACATTTGTCTGGGTAAAGCATCCCATTTCTCCTCTAGACAGTGCCAAATCCTTCTGGTCATACCGCAGGCGGTTGTAAGTGGTGCAGAAGGGAAGCCCAGCTGGGAGTCAGCCCTTTTGTTGATGAAGACAAGGGATTCATATTCTTGGGTTGAGCAAAACCATTGGCATTGTGAACGAGGCTCACTGGGTGTTCTCCACTTTGTAAAGAGGATCTTCTCTTTTGTCTGGTTCCCACTTTAACAACCCAAATACCAATAGCTAAATGCTCTCAAAGATGGCCTTCTACCATTTATGGCAGAGTGCTTCAGAGATCCCTTTGGGTGAAGGAGCATGTGCAAATTCTAAATGCATAACTAAATGTGTTGTGGGGTGAAATAACTTTGGTATCAAGTAATGGACCAGTGAATGTCTATGGCTTGGTAGTATTTCATATGATGCAAGAGATTTTTGCAATGATGAGAGAGGGTCCTTTTTAGTTTCTCCAGGTGAAACCTACTATATTTCTTCCCTAGATGTGTGTGACCCCAGTCCCATCTGTGGTTTTAACATCCAGAGACCTTCATTCAGAGATAGAAGAGCAGCCCCAACAGATGTTGACACCGACATAGCCTTCATCATGGATAGCTCAGAGTCCACCACCCCTCTGCAGTTCAGCGAGATGAAGAAGTACATTTCCCACCTCGTAACTAACCTGGAAATCAGCTCAGAGCCAAAACTATCCCAGCACCACGCGAGAGTGGCAGTTCTCCAGCAAGCTCCTTATGAACACGAAACCAACTCAAGCTTCCCACCAGTAAAAACAGAGTTCTCACTAACTGATTATGGATCCAAAGAGAAGATCCTTAACTACCTTCACAACCAAATGACCCAGCTCCATGGCACAAGGGCTCTAGGAAGTGCAATTGAACACACTATAGCTCACGTTTTTGAAAGTGCACCAAACCATCGGGATCTAAAAGTCATAGTTCTGATGATGACAGGCAAAGTGAATGAACAAGAACTCGAGTACCTGCAGAGGGTTGTTATCAATGCCAAATGCAAAGGGTACCTCTTTGTTGTCTTGGGCATTGGCCGGAAGGTGAATGCCAAGAATATCTACAGCCTAGCTAGTGAGCCGAGTGATGTGTTCTTCAAGTTGGTCGATAAACCAGGGGAGCTTCATGAAGAGCCCTTAATGCGTTTTGGGAGACTGCTGCCATCTTTTATCCGCAGTGAGTATAACGTGCTGCAGCCCAAGTGTTATGAAAGGGCCAGCTCAGAGGGGTTAATCTCACAGGTTTCGTCGTCTGCCTGTTGGTGGTGGGGGGCTCTAGTATGACCACCTCTTTAGGCAGTGCAGCCCACTGGAATTAGTCTCTTTTTACATCATCTGTACTGTTTGGTGCATTTGTGGCTGCTCATAGCTTTGCCTAGTTGAGTATTTTAGGTTTTTTTCACTTTAGCCTCCCTATCCCATGTTCATTCACCAAGCAGAGTTTGTACTTCTGTCTGCTCTGACTTGGTCTCCATGGGCTCACCTGTGGGATCTGACCTCATCCTGCATGGCTTGCTTCTCACATCTGCAATGTGTCTCATCGCATCTGCTCCTCCCTTGGAGCTCCTTGAACACCCAGAAAATCTTTCTTCCCAACTACAGCATAAACATCATGTTTAGCAGGCATTTGCTTGGCTCAGGCTGAGATCTGGAGTTGTTGCATGCAGACTTAAGGACCAGATGGACAGGTTTCTTTGCTAAGGGATAAACAGTGCTGCAGTCTTTGGGATGTGGAGACTGTGCCTAGAAAATCTGCATCTCAGCTTAGCTAGAGACCCCAGGCTGAATCTCCAGCAGCCAGAGATCCTAAAAACACTTGGCCAGCAAGGATAAGAAACAGACCTTTTCTAGGAAAACTAGTTTTAGCAAAAATTCCTGAAAATTAGACTAGTGGGCTGATAAACCACTGATTCAGGAATGTCTTGCACTAAATAGGAAGCAAACATCTGGAAATAAATGTTTAGGTTTTCTCTGTTTGCTTTTTCCATTAACTGCTTACAGCAGTCCTGGAAACTTCTAACTCTTGAAAAAGCATCACCCATGTGGTTGGAAGTGCCTTGTTACAAGAAATCTGTTTACACATGACAGACTAAGACACACAGCCCTCTGGTATCTTGTCGCTATGGCTCTCATGTTTGTAAACTGGAATAACAAATCCCCCAACCCAGGATGCTGCAGCAACCACACCAAACATCAAGAGATATTCCACAGCAAGCAGGAAGAGAAGAGTTGGGGTTTTTATTTTAATCAATGAGAAATATATGTAATGTGTTGCTGGTGGGTAACCACAATCCTCAACACCAGTGCTTAATGTCTCTCTCTGTCTCCAGGTGACTTTGCTTTCTACCTGTCTCCAGAGATAAGGAAACAGTGTGAGTGGTTCCAGAATGGTCAGCAAGCCAAGAGCCAGAACCCCGTGCACACTGGGCGAAAAGCAGTGTAAGTAGTGGTTTGTCTGCTCGACAATGAGTGTTGCTTTTTGGCTCCCTCTTTGTCTTGGAGAGAAGCCTTCATTTCCCAGTTCTTCTCTGGAAAAAGGCAGAAAAAGCAACTTCAATAATCACAATCAGGATGATGTTTTAATTAATATAATTTTAATAATTTTAAAATTAATTTTAATAGCTGTCTTAGTGCTATGTCAAAAGACCAACAGAGATACAGCACATGTATAATTTTCAATTTTGGTTAAATTTCATATTTATATATGTATAAAAATATGAAGAAGGTATATGCTCCTTTGATTGTGTAGGTCAGAAATTCCACAAATTACTACTAATTTGGCATTTTCTACTCAACACACTGTTTTCAGAGGCTGAACTGCCCTAGATTATCTGATACACAGAATCCATCATGGAATAGATCCTAATATTGCCTGAAGGGAAGTGAAAACTTGTGCCACCAAGACTCACTGCTGACACACAGCTGCCCTGGCTTTAGAAGGTTGAGCCCCTTGAAATCAGTCATGTTACAGATGTGTCTACTGAATTCACTCTGATATCATCGTGGAACAGTTTGGGTTGGAAGGAACCCGAAAGCTTATCGAGTTCCAACCCCCTGCCGTGGGCAGGGACACTTTCCTCTAGATCAGGTTGCTCCAAGCTCCATCCAAGTTGACCTTGAAACACCTGAAACACACTCCTATGTGTGCCAAGTTGGTGTATAGAAAGACTTGTGCTCTGAGTGACAGGCAGCACTTTTCACTGCTTGGCTGTGGCCAAACCTGAAGCTGGCAAAGACTATTGACCTTGGGTGGTGTCTTGGGTTGAGCTGGCAAAACCCCAACTGTCCAAGACAGAGTGGAAAGGGAAGAAGGGGGAGAGGGAAAAAAAACCTCTAAACCAGGTTTATGCTGAAACTAACTACATGTATTTATACAGAAAAGAGAAAATTAAGAGAAAACTACAATATAACACACACTTACACAAGTTATATATATATAACAAGAAATAACCTCCCACTCCCCAATTAATACAAAGTGTATCACTCTAGATCTATAAGTACTCTAAAAGACACCCTGCAAGAAAGAGAAGGTATAACAACAAAATATTTCTACTTCCCCGAATTCAAACAAAAGGCAAGTAGCAGCAGCAGCAGGAGCAGCAGGGCCTGGCATAGCAAAACAACTCTAGCAGGTCCTGTCTGTACCTCAGCTATGGTGGAACTGGCCTAACACCTCCCACTGCTGCACAGATATCTTAAGTTTGCGTCATCTGGTATGAAATACTTCCTTAGTTACCCAGTCAGGTGAGAGCTGTCTCCCAATCCACAGAGATTCTCTGAGCTTGCTAATTTGAGGCCTAGGTAAAACCACCACAGGTGGGTTCTTACATCACGTCCTTTCTGCTTCCCAAGTCCTGTGCTTAAAAAAATAGAGCTGTATCAGCTGCTTTTGCTTTGACAGGTACACGGCACCCAACGCGACCATAAGCCGGACCTTCAGTGCCAGCACCGTGGTCAGTGCCACCTTCAAGCCTGAGGTGAGCACCCACGCCAGAACCACCACTGCCAGCACCACAGCCCAGACCAGAGCCACCGAGCAGACCACAGCCAGCACCGCGGGTGCTGTGAACGGCACCGCTGCCCACGCCAGAGCCGGCACCGTGGGCGCTGTGAACAGCACCGCTGCCCACACCAGCACTGCTGCCCACACCAGCACCGCTGCCCACACCAGCACCGCTGCCCACACCAGAGCCGGCAGCCGCACCGCCACCAACGCCACGACCGGCGGCAGGAGGAGGCAAGGCGGTACGTCACCAGCTCTCCCCACACCAGCCCTGCCTCTCTCTGTTCTGTTCCACACTGGGTTGCAGCTGTTCTTCCTCCCTGGGAGGGTTATTCCTACAGGAGATGTCAGTAAGAGGACAGATCTCATGCTTACAGGAGGCAGTTTTTAGGTGCAAACCTGTAGATCTACACTGGGGGTTAACTTGTCACCTTGTGTTGAGAATTTTGTGCAGAAATGGTTGGGGAACAGGCTGCCCCCAGGCAAAACATAAGCACAACACCTAAACAATCCATCCAGCAGCAGGGAACTTCTCCTTCTAGTGTAGCCCTTCTGCTTTCTATGATTTCCTCACAGCATTACCCCTTGGCCAGGCGTTGCTATTTATGGTGATTCATACAGTGGCATTGTTTGAACTCCCTGTCAGCTAATGTGAATAGTTTCATCACTGAATCAGCATGGAGACCTATTTGGGAATGCTAAAGCTCTTTCATGGGAGCACAGCTCATGTAAAAGAGATTTCACATGTGTTTTTGCAAGGTATAGTCAGATCTGCAGTAGCTGAGCAAGTAACAAAGAACATGTGTGAAAGCCCAAGGATGCTTATCCAGTCACTGAAGGCATGCCTCTGCATAAATAATAAGTAAAAAACAATACATAAAAGAAATCAGCTTTTGCAAGGTTAATGCTTTTATAAGCTTCATGAGAACAAACATTTCTGGGTGTTCCTTGCTTCACTGCTGCTTTCTCACAGCATTTATAAAGGTCTCATCCAATACTCTGCCAGAGCAGGATAACCTTTCCTGAACGGCTTCATTGGTGTGTCTAAGGTTATGTTAAGGTTATCACCCCTGGAAGTGTTGGATGAGGCTTGGAGAAACCTGGTGTAGTGGAAGGTGTCCCTGCCCATGGAAGGAAGGTTGGAAAGAGATGGTCTTCAAGGTCTCTTCCAACTCAAACAATTCTGTGATTCCAGATTCAATCCTGAGCAGTCTTGGCTTGAAGGTCTTCAGCAGCTGAGTGAATCCATTGCACCCTAGAGAAGGATCTGACTGGAGACATTTACAGTTGTTGGGAAAGTGCTGGCAATTTCAGGCAGTGTAAACCCTGGGTGCGGGGGAGAACCAAACCTTTGATTTGCCAGATTGCAACAGATGATTAGAAATAAATGAACCACGTAGGCTATGGAAAACAAAGGCCCCGCTGCAGTGTGCTGGGTCGGGCATCTGAGATAGTAAAGTCCGAGCCTGGTTTGCACATGCCATGGCTGCCTGTGGACTGGGAACATCCTGCAGCACTGAGGCACTTTTTGCTTGAGACCTTTCTGCTTCATTCATTGTTTCTTCTGATTTTTCCTTGCAGCAAAGAACCATGACATCCAGATCACAGATGTCACTGAGAGCAGTGCCAGGCTGCGTTGGGCCAGCCCCGAGGCACACCATGCCAGTATTTTTGACATCACTGTCTCCTTGGCACACGACCACTCGCTGGTGCAGAAGCAGAACCTGACTGGCACTGAGCACGTGATCCAGGGACTCAGAAGTGGACAGAAATACATCGTTGTCATCACTGGCTACCAGAAATCCCAACCCAAAGTGACATACACAGGGACATTCAGCACCAGTAAGTACCTGTTAAAAACACATCATCTTTTTTTTTTTTTTTTTTTTTTTTTTTTTTTTTTTTTTCCCCCCCCATTAAATGGGACACCAAAAATGGAAGATAAATAAGTCAAGGGCAGGGAGTCAGCTGGTAGCAGTGATCTCAGTCCTGGCAGTGCTCAGTTGTCTCACTCTATGTCTGCAGTCCTCTAAACCAGCAGCAGGTTGTGAGACGTGGCAAATGGGTTTCTTTGTAAAAGGCAAGTTAAACTTCAGTAGGGTTAAATGGACAGAGACTGGGGGATAATTAAAGGCAGTCCCAGAGTGGGGTTTGTCTGTTGTACGTGCTGGAGGGTTTGTACAATGGTGCAAAAGGTCCTGGTGGGGGTCCAGCTTGCACTGCTGCAATTAATAATAAGAGCCAAACTAGTAAATTCAGTCCAGCCTGATTGCAAAATAAGCAGCAAAAGCTGGTTCTCCAGTTACTATTTCCATAGCCTCCTCTCTGCTTCCCATACTATCAAAAAAAAAAGGTAAAAAAACCACAAAGGAGAGATTAAATGGAGGGTTTAGTCCTTTGGGAATCCAAGCTCTATGTCTGCAGATCCCTTGTGAACCCCATCAACCTGAACCCTCTGGAATGGCCAAAAGTTGCTGTCACAGTCAGGTTTTACAGTGTGGCACAGAGGTGACTTGGCTTGGTGGTGTGAAGTTTGTGCTGGTCCTGCCAGTGCTACCTCTGGCTGCTTCTGGCACTTCAGAGTCAATTTCAGTGCCCATGGGGAGCTGATCCTTCAGGTTCAGTGGTTTGGACCAGTCTCTTACTGTCACAAGCAATAAACATGCCCACAGAAATGTGAGGAAAAGACATCAGTGTGGAGGAGTAACATTTGCATGTGCTGAGCTTGAGCTCCTGAGGCCCAGGGAAGCTACATTTCCCACAGCATAAATCTCAAATGGCAACAAATTGAGTAGACAGTGGTGGCACCACTTTAGCCCACAAGCTGTGACCTGGACACTGAATAGCACCTTAAAAAAATCCAGCCTTTCCTGTGGCTGCAGCCACCTCCTATGCTCCAGCTCCATGGAATGTGAGCCATGGGAAGGGTCACCATGCAATAGGGTGCAGTCACACAGAGTACATTGCAGTATGAACCATGTTCTTTCCATCACAAGGATTATTTTCCCCCTGTGACAATCCTCAGTGTAGTTCCTAACAGAAAGTGAGGCGTGATGGAAGGACCGTGGTCCAAGAGAGCCATGCAATGTACAAACAGTCCTCAAGGGAACAAGAGTATCCATCATGGATTTGCTCCTTGGAGGATGGCATTTTTATTCTGTTGTCTCTAAAGCCAGAAGATCAAAGCTAAACTGGCTACAGAGAGGCCACATCCAGTTGATGCTGTGGGGTGAGTGAGTGCCATCCCAAGCAGTCATGTGGGGCCCTGAATATGCTCCTTTACAGTCCCCACCATGGATGAGCCCAGTTGTGCAGCAGAGCCACCAGCCAGGGAGGGAAGGGAAGTGCTCCTGGCGCAGCTGGGCGGTTGTAGATTACTCATCCCATCAGCTGCTTCCATAAACATTCCTGAAATGCATGTGCGGGATAAACAGATCCAGACCTGACTTCCGTGACTCGTGGATGTCCCCTGCACTGGAGCTGGGGCCAGTGAGTTTGTTTATGGCTGCACTGAAGGCGCTGCTGCAGATGCCCTTCCCCTTGGCTGACACCCTGTTTGTTCTCCACAGAGACCCTGGCACAGCCTAAGGTGCCTCTGGCCAACATGATGCTCAACGCTGAGCCGCTGGAAGGCCCTGAGAATGGTGAGTGTGCTACGAGTGCTGGGCTGGGGGATCCTGGCAGGACCCACTGAGAGCCAGTCTTCTCCTTCCCTGCTTCTAAATCTGTGCTTTCTCCAAGTCCCACGAGGACCAGAGGATCTGCAAGTCCTTTGCTTTGCAGAGCCAACAGATCATGACCTGGATGACATCCTTGGCCATGCAGGTCTGAGTGCTGTGCTGGGGTCTGTGCCCCATGAGGGATCCAGAACACCCTGAAGTTGCTGTGGTCCTCATGGGGAACCCAAACTAGGTCCTGCTTCTATAATAAGGATGGGAGATGAGCCACAACCCAAGTGTTGGCTAATCTTCAGGGACAAATTGTGTCCCATGGCCTCCCTGGCATGTGTAGATGTAGGTGTGGATACAGAACATCACCTGATTCTTGCTTGCTCCCCCCCTCTCTATTTGATGCGAAAAGCAGGTCTTGGCCTCTTGCTTGAACACATAGCTCCTAAAAAGGGCTTGGTCAGATTGGATGGGGCTTGGAGCAGCCTGGTCGAGTGAAAGGTGTCCCTGCCCATGGCACAGGGTGGCACTGGATGGTCTTTAAGGTCCCCTCCAACCGAAACTGTTCTATGAGTCTCTGCCCAACAGTCAGAGATTGCAGGGCAGTCACATTTGCATAATTAGACCAACTTGTAGCCTCCCTCCAGTTTCACCCATCTGCTCCTCCCAGCTGCTCTGCCACGGGTGGTGTATGTAGTAAACTGCTAAATGAGTGAGCTGTCAGCTCCTACTCTGTGGTTGATCCCATTAACCTTTGTCAATAACCCATAATCACTGTAGCTGTTAATGTCATTTCATGACTTTCGTTGACATCAAGCTCATTATATCAGCACTGTCACACATCAGTGCCAGGCTGCAACTCTTCCTCCAAGGACCTGGGAGGGCTCTCAGCCTTCATCAAGCAGCACATCCAACACTGGAACTGTCATCCAAAATGCATCTCTGAATCATCACTCCCATGTTTTTCTTTAAACATTTTGCTTGCACTGTGGTTTGTTTTCTTCCTGAGGAGATGCTGCTGCTCTGTGTGCTCAGCCAAGAGTTGTGAAGCTGCTGTTGAGCTCTGGCTGCTCATGTGGCGTGGGATGCATGTGGATCTTATGCCTGCCTGGTGGCACCACTGGAGGGACCGAGGGCTTGTGCCAACCAGGGACCATCTCATTTCTGCCTTCCTGCATGACCCATCATCCCACCCTTCCCATTTGGTCCCTCTCCCTGGTACTGACATCCCCTCAGAGGGCTTGTCCTCACCCTTGTGGCTTTGTTTAACCTGTTGTGTGTCAGCCTGTGCAAACAAGGTGTGTAGGCTTTTCCTGCTTGAAGGAAGATGGATGTGCTCACTTTGTGCTTCCACACAAACCTCTCATTCTCAGCTCCTTACTGACCCACTTGCAGCAAATGCCTCTGCCTGAGGATTTATGGCACCTGGCAATTTGGGAGAAATATTCCCCAAGGATGCTAACTAATACGAAGGGTTTCACCAGGCTAAGGACCTTAAAGAGGGCAGGGAATTTGGGATGGGTTTAGCTGAGTCTCCGTGCAACACAAGAGACCCATGTGTAAATCTTCTGAAGAATCTTGGAGGAAGCCCAAATTCTGCCCTCCTTATGTAGGTAAAATATCATGGATTGCCTAGCATTGCTAATAAAAGCTCTAGGATTTTGTCCTAAATTATCTATTTTTGGAGCAGGAAAGCAACATATGTTTAAATCCTCACTGAGCCTTCAAGTCTACCAGGTGCAGCTTGATTTTAGAGATAAACACACTTAAAGATTAAAAGTTGCTGCCAACACCAATAGCTTTGAAAATACATGGGGGGAAGTTGTGTGAGAGCTCAATCCTGAGTGCACCAGCAGGGAGTAAGGGGCTCCCATAATGCTGCTCCAAGGATTTGTGGTTTGGATGCATGGCAAAATCAGGGGCAAAGAGAGGTAAGCTGGAGGCTAAGGAGGGTTTGCATTCAGTGAGGGAACTCACGAGAAGGAAATGCCAGCAGTCCAGTACTGGGCTTTGTTTTCCATTTTTTTTCTTTTCAATCTCTGCTTTTTCAGCTTTTAACCCTTTTAGAGTCACTTAACCTTTGCACCTTTTGACATGCAGATTGGCCAGACCCTTGCTTGCTGGACTTTGACATGGGCATGCAGTGCAAGGACTATCAGATTGTGTGGTTCTTTGACTACAAACACAAGTTCTGCAGCCAGGGTTGGTATGGTGGCTGTGGAGGTAATGCCAATAGATTTGAGGCCGAAGCTGAGTGCATTAGCAAGTGCTTAAAGCCATGTAAGTACCACATGGGGATTAATCCTTCTGTATTTTATCCTATTGTCAAGTGATGTTTGGATTGGAGAGAAGACATCATTTAAAATCCAAACCCATGTGCTTTTTCCTCCAGCAGCAGCTGAGAAAGCCATGCAGCAGCCACTCCTTGAGAAAAGATTGCCATCAGGTAACACTCCCAAAAAAATTATTAATCACAAATGAAGCAAATCCATTCTTTCACCCTGACCATTTCACAGCCTGTCTGGGCTACCACCAGTACTACAGACTTAGTTTTCACTTGCCCCTTGACAAGACCATGCCCTGCCATCTGCTTTGCATGATCCAGTCACCTTTGCATGTGTGTTGTCACACCAGGATATGCTTTGTTTGCACAGCCTGACTGCAAATCACAGCTCTGTGGCAAAACCACTCAGTGGATTTCGTGAGAAACATGGGGTTGATGAACTGGAGCATGGCATGGAAAATTATGGTGCCAATACATTTCCCCTTGCAGCCCAGCCAGTCCCCTCCCAGATCTGAGACCTGCCAATCACTTCCTGCAGATCCAGGGGCTTTGCACACAGCTGTTGCTGTGCAATGCCCTTCCTTCATCCCAGCATCACTCCATGGATACGTGACAGCAACATGGACAAGGGCTTTGAATCAGGGCTAGTGACCCCCAGAGAAGGACGTTCTCTTTGCAAGGAAGGAGATGGGATTTAGTCACATTCTGTGCCATGGTTGCCCTTTCTGAGCTGCACGTCAGCCCTGCTCACAGGCATTTCTCTGCCAAGCCAACACTGTCAGGAAAGGCTGTGCTTCACCCAGGAGTGCTATTGCTGACCACTCTTGCTCCTGCTTTTATCCATAGTCATGGACGCCTGCTGGCTGCAGATGGATGTGGGGCCCTGCAGAAACTTTGTGCTGCAATGGTACTACGACATCGAGACCAAGAGCTGCGCCCGGTTCTGGTACAGCGGCTGCGGTGGCAACAAGAACAGATTTGGGACACAGAAAGAATGTGAAAAATTTTGCATCCCTGGTAAGGAGGAGTCAGCCAAATCCCTGGCACTCCCAGGCTGCTGCATAGCTGTCAGGAGCTTGCTCATGATGCCAGGCTCCTCAGCAAGCCCTGGCAATTAACTCATTTACCTTCCCTCAATATCCTGCATGGAATGACCTTATTTATTTCCTTTCTCCATCAAAACCTTTTCAGGAAACTTCAACTCTGGTGTGGTGACAATGATGGGAACATAGAGCGTGGGGCTGGCCCAGCACACACCCCTGAGACAGCGGGAGCATCACCGTGGCCTCCTTGCCCCTACAGAAGCGAAGGGTATAGACGACCTTGCACTGTAATATTTCATGCTTTTAACTTCCAAGCAAACCCTGAAGGAGGGTTTGCTGCATGACCCATCAATATGGTGCTAAACTGTTTGTGGACTGAGTGCTACACATGCCAGGGTTATATTGTATAGCTTCAACATTGCCAAATATTTACCTAATTGCAGATGGTTATTGTCTCTCAAGATGTCTCTAAATTACCCTTTTTTTCTTGGATTCCAGCAGTTTGCCTACATAAGGCACTGTAAAAATGAGGGGAAAAAAAAGAATCATAATAATTTCACTGCAACTTGCTACCTGCTTGCTTTTAACTTTCTCATAACTGACTGTAACTTTACAGGGAAAGCCTTTGTGTAAGAGAGTGGCTGATTCAGATAAACAAGCAATTCCATTTTCACTTTTTCACTTTTTAGTTTTTTTTCTCTTTTTGCTGGATTAGATCTCAAACTAGATCTCTTGTATGCATTTGTTACACACATGGCCAACCAAACTAGCAAGGAAAAGGAAGCAGAGTTTCCAAATGCAAATGCACTGCTGGGACCAAGGCCTCAGTTAACAAATTTTTAAATTGTGGTGTAGGATGCCTCTGGCATTCTTCTGATGTTGTATGTTTTATAAAATACAAAGCAAAGCAATTTGGGGAGGGGGGAGCGGTGGGTGGGAGAGGGATTTTATTTTTATTGTGGATTCCATGTCAGGAAGTCTATACAAAGAACTTTTAAATAAAATCTAATGGAGGTTTTGAGAAACTCATGCATTTGTCTTTGTTAAAGCCATGGTGGGTACCAGTGGAGTCATTTTCCAGGATTTGGAAAGCAACTATCTGAGGGAAAATCCCACTGTCCCTTAAAGGCAAGATAGATATAGTATGGATCTTCAGGGGAGCACCACTAAGATGCTGGTAACCTGGAATTCTCAAGCTTGGAAAAAGGTGGAAACCAAGATGCCTTGGTTCTGAAATCTCCATCCTGGAGGAATTTAAACTCAGCTGGACATGGCATGGAGCAACTTGGTCTCAGCTGCTTTGAGCAGAGTGTTGGACCTGGATGTCCCTTCCAACCTCTGTGACTCAATGACTCCATCAGTGTTTTCATCTGTCTCCTTTGCTGTCCATAGCCATGATTTTGACCCTAGGCCTTGTCTGAGCTCTCCCAAGGAAGGTAAAATTCACAAAAACAATGCACATTTCTCTGCCTCTCCAAAAATCCCCCCTGAAAAGCAAGAAGCAGATGAATGTGACTGCCCCAGGGCAGCTCTGGCCTGTGGGGCTGATTTTCCTCAATTTCCCTGAGCCTCCACTGTGCTCTGCAGGTTGGGGGATTTAACTTTTCCATTTCCCACTGCAGGTGCCTGAAGGGAAGAACTGAGCCCTGCAGGCACGTGCCATGGAGAGGGCAGCTGAACACCAGAAGCAGGGCAGGTCCAAGGGAGAGGGCATTGACTGCTGGAGACCTGGGTTGCATTAGTTAAATCTTGGAAAGGAGACCCAGGGCTCCCTACAATTTAGGGCTTATCCACTGTTTTCCTCAGTGGGTCAGGGTGGGACTGTCACAAGAAGACAACTTGGTGCTGTTCTGCCCCACATTTTGAGGTGCTTCTTTCTGAAGCATTTCAGGTGGGTCTCCAAGGACCATGACATAAGACACTCCATGTGTGTTGTACACAATGCTTGAAGGCACATTGTGAAATAAAAGAGCTTCATTGGAATTGTTTTACATCTCTGGAGTTTTAAAGGAACAGGGTAGGGAATCCTTCCCAGGGCTGACATAGGTTGAGTTGACCCTGACTTGGAGACCTGCATAAAGTCCAAATGAATTTAATGCTTTGTCTTCAAATCTGAGTGTTAATTCTGTCCTAGTCACAGAACCATAGAATGGTTTGGGTTGGAAAGGACCTTTAAAATTATCCCATCCCATCTCCTGCCATGGGCAGGGACACCTCCCACCAGCCCAGGGTGCTCCAAGCCCTGTCCAACCTGGCCTGGGACACTCCCAGGGATGGGGCAGCTACAGCTTCTCAGGGCATCCTGTGAGGGCCCACCCTCACAGGGAAGAATTTCTTCCTAATACCCAATCTAAACCTACTCTGTCAGCTTGAAGCCATCACCCCTTGTCCTGTTCCCCTCATGATCTTGTAAATAGTCTCTCCATCTTTCTTGTAGAGTCCCTTTGGGTGCAATTAGCAGAGCCATCAGCCCTTATTTTAACAGTGACCTTCCTCATGGGGTATTACACAGTGAGGTTGCTCAGATGAAGCCACAAAATCCCACATCCCCTCCTGCACTCACACCTCCTCTCTAGAGAGGCTTAAATATTGAATCCAGACCCTTAAATTTTAAGACAGCACCAGCACCGAATGCTTGATTAGGTTACCTTAATGCTGTAGCTTTGCATTTAATCATGGCCTTCTTAGGAGATCTTTACAAGGAGAGGCAAAGTGGCTTTGACACATTTTATTAGCCAGTATTAAATTTATTACATCAGTAAAGGCAGCCAGTGTCACAGTGCACAGATGTACACATGTACCTGCCTTGATCCTTCCAGTTAAAACAGGTTTTCCAGCAATGCCCTACACAGCAAGTGTTGACATTGCAAGGTCAAGAGTTTAAGGAAAAGGATGTCTTCCATGCTGGGTGTTCTTGGAAATTAGGACTCTATCCAAGTGCTTCAGCATAGATGCAGATAAACCTGAATGAGCTGAGCCTGGAGAAAAGGATCTTCACATAACTGGGACAGAAATGTGGGCATTTTCTTGTCTGGGGTCTTATCCTTCCTTCAGCCTTCTGCTTCTGAGATAGAAATACTGCATCTCCCAACCCTAAAATCATTAAACCTCTGAGTAACAGTAAGCTGGGAGAAAGGGATTTGTAAGATTCTGGATTTTCTGGGTGCTCATTTGTTTTCTGCCTGTGTTGTATAACCCCATAAGCTCTTCAGGCAGAGTGGTTTCCCTCTGGGAGCAGCATCCAGCAGGGAGCTCAGCTCAGGTTAGCACCATTCCTGCCAGCTGACCTGACCCCAGACCACCATCCTGGGAGGCTTTAACTCCTGAGATCATTTGAAATCCGTGGTGATTTATTTCTCAGCCCTTGCCCAGCAGCTGGGGAGCACTCACAGAGTGGCAGGAGGCAGCTTGCTGGAAGCACAGCCTTCCCCAAGGCAAACCCCAGGGCTGAGTTGGACGTGGCAGGATGAACAGCCCCAGCAAAGAGCCAGGACTGTCCTGCAGCTGTGGAGGAGCCACGAGACAAACTGTTGGTCAAACAGAGGGGATCTGAACCAGATGTCGAAGCTCGATCTCGATTGCTGAGGAGACGGAGGAGCAGACGGGGGAGAGAGAAAGACGTTGGAGTTTCCATGAGCTGCTGCTCTGCTGCCTTCCAAAGCCAGCTCAGAAAGAAAAATGAGCACCAGCAGCCAGGAAACTTTGCTTTGGTGAACTGTCTGTTTTGTTTCAACCTTCGCTGCTATAGTGACCGTGCCGAAATAAAAGTGCAGCCGGCTGGGATGACCTCAGTGTGTTGCTCTGTCAAAATCTGATACTATAAAGATAGAACTGGGGCAGGGGACTGAGGATGAGCCCTTTGCTGTGCTCTCCAGGGCTGGGAAGGGCAGGTATAGGGGAATGGGGGCAGGAGGCTGAGGATTTTTCTCACCCAGGGAGCAAGATGCGTGGGGGAGAGATGTGGGAGCGCGGTGGGTGCTGCCCTTTGCTCCCAGGGGAGGGGCAGCTTTTGGGCACTGGTGACGAGAAGCCTTTGGGCAGACTCTGTTGCGGGGGTGGGGAAAGGGGGGCACAATATGGGGAGTGCTGTGTCCAGCTCTGGCGCTCCCAGCACGGCAAGGACACGGACCTGTTGGAGCCAGTCCAAGAGATGCCACAGAGATGTTTAGAGGAGTGTAAGCAGCTCTGCCCTGAGGAAAGGCTGAGAGAGCTGGGATTGTTCAGCCTGGAAAAGAGAAGGCTCTGGGGTCACCTCATTGCAGCCTTCCAGTACCTGAAGGGAGTGTGCAAGAATGGAGAGGGCACAGAGTAACAGGACAAGGGATAATGGCTTCAAACTGCCAGAGGGCAGGGTTAGATGGGATTTTGGGGAGAAATTCTTCCCTGGGAGGGTGGGCAGGCCCTGGCACAGGGTGCCCAGAGATGCCCCATCCCTGGAAATGTCCAAAGCCAGGCTGGACAGGACTTGGAGCAACCTGGGACAGTGAAAGGTGTTCCTGCCCATGGAAGGGAGGTGGAACTAGTTGAGCTTCAAGGTGCCTCCCAGTGCAAACCATTCTATGACTCTATGATTTCCAAACTCCTAACTCCATGTCTCACAGCATGGGAATACCCTATGGATAACATCCAGCTCCTACTGAAAAAAAATTAGCTTTCAAAGCTGGGATGAAAGGACCCCAGTGTGCTGCTGGGGATCTCCTCTGAGATGGGAGCATCTCAGTTGGAGCAGCTCTCAGTGGGAAAAGGCCAAATAAGCCATTCCTCTTGAAAGAGGGTAGAAATTATTTAAATGTGAGTGAATTGATAGGTATGTTGATATGTATAATATTTAAAGCTTGTAGATGGGCTCTGCGAGATGATAAGCCTGGTCAATGAACTGGAGTGAAACTGAAGGCCTGAAAAAAAAACGTTGCCAGGGACAAAATCAGTAGTTTGTTATTTCTAAAATATCCCTCCAGCTTTCCAGCAGTGATTAATTCGGCAGATGGGGAGGGTGCGTTGGAGGTTAATGAAAAAAATGAGCATTGCTTTAGACTGACTGGAATATTGCAGAGGGCACGACACAGCCTTTGGAAATAACTGGAGCTCTGTGGGTGCTCTTCTGTGGCGTTTGGGTTTCAGGCTCCTCTGCTGCTTCCCCGCTCCAGCCCGTGGAAGAGCCTTATCTTTACTGATGGCCAGTCACCATCCTTGTCTTTACTGATGGCCAATCTTGACAACAATGTTACCACTTACAGAGTAGCAGCTAAAAGCTTAAACAAGTGCCATTTGGAAAGGAAAGTTAAACACTTTCACTCACTATTCATGACTTTTTTTCCCAGAAATCTGGCAATTTGGAGGGCAAGAGTGGTTTTCTAAGGAAAAAAGATAATCAGTGGTTTCCAAGGGATGTTCTGCAGAAGGAGGATTAGATACAATGAGCCCAACCTTTCCCATCAAAACCCACAGCGCCACAGATCTCATCATGACATTGCTCTTTGCCCCAGTTCATTTTTTTAAGGCTGCTAGGAATGACAAAGGATTTGGGGAAAGCTATTTCTTGAAGTTGGCCAACTCCAAGCATCCTGCCCATGCAGCCCAGAGGGTCCCTTTGTGCCCACTTCCCAACAGGAGAGAGGGTCTCTTGGGTTTAACACCTAAGCACAAAAGCTTTGTCAAGTGCTAGAAAAATATCTGCAGTTTGGAAGAGCTTAATGAGCTCTGAAGTGCCTGAGATTAAAGCCAGCTTCATCCTGAAAGTGGGCAAGGAAGGCAGGGGTCATGCTCGGGTAGGGCATAGGCCCCCAGGGATCTGCTTAGTCCCAGATTAAACAGCCTGATGAGAAGAGAAGGCTGAGAACAGACCTCATAGCAGGATAAAACTTTCTCACAAGGGGAAGTGAAGGGGCAGGCACTGATCTCTGCTCTCTGTGAGCAGGGACAGGACCTGAGGGAGCAGCTGGAGCTGTGCCAGGGGTCAGGTGGGATCTCAGGACAAGGTTCTTCCCCAGAGAGTGGTGGACACTGACCAGGCTCCCCAGGGCAGGTTTGGGTGGATCTCAGGACAAGGTGCTTCCCCAGAGGGTGGTGGGCACTGACCAGGCTCCCCAGGGCAGTGGGCACAGCCCCAAGGCTGCCAGAGCTCCAGGAGGCTTTGGACAACAGAGCAGGGACAGGATGGGATTGTTGGGGTGTCTGTGCAGGGCCAGAGGTTGGACTGGGTGGTTCTTTGTGACCCTTCCAGCTCAGGATATTCTGTGATTCTAACTAGGGGACTACGTCCAAATTTTAGTGGTTTTTTCCCCCCCAACATGAACAAAGCCATATTTGCCCCGTTTTTCTGCCCCAACTCCCTTGGGAAGGGATGATTACCCTTCCCACCTAGGGCTTGAATTACCCCACACCTTCAGAAACCAGCAACCATCACCTGCATATCTGCATTTAACAACCCAGAAGGTCTTTTTTCACTTTTCCACAACTTTTTAAATTCCTCACCCATTTGACCCCCTCTCTGTTTGAAGCCCCCACTTTTGAGACCCCAGTTCTGCCACAGACATTTGAGCCATTGCTTGACTGGGAAGACTGAAAATGGCACCCCATTTCCACCCCTCCGCAGCTGGAATGCTGCATCCTTTTTTAGATTTTATTTTCGGGAATGAAAAGGCATTTTTGCTTGCAGTCTGGAGCCAAACTCCTTGCAGAATAGCAGGCTGTGCTCTGGCCAGCCCCGTGCCCTGTCCCTGCAGCTGCAGGGGCATCTGCTGCTGGTGGGCATGGAAAGATAGGGAGGGGAACATCCCCTGGCAAACTGTCTGTGACAGCCTGTGAATGCCTGCCAATGCCAAGCTCTGCTCTTTCCAAGGGGCTGGAGGATTCCCTGCCCCAGTGCTGTGCTGATCCCTGGGTGCCTGTTCCCAGCTCCCTCCTCACAGGGTGGGCTCAGCTCACCCTTTTGCCCAGGTGAGTTTCTCTGTGCAGGGGCAACTCCTCCTGACTCACAGAGGGTTTGGGGTTGGAAATGACCTTAAAGAACATCTCATCCCAACCCTCCTGCCAGAGGGGTTTCCCTTGCTATGTGATCCACAGCTGCATCCCCCCAATTTCTGCAGGCATGGGAGAGGCTGCATGGGATGAGTTTCCCGGCCTCAGCAGCAGCATGGGAGCAGCTGGGGTTCCCAGGCACTGCCAAAATCCCATATTTCCCCCTGAGTTTTCACCCCACCTTTGCTCCCTTGGCATTTTCAGCAGGCAGGGAGGTCCAAGACCCGTTTGCCAGGCCCCACCCTGCCAGTGGCACAAAGGAGCCACAGAATGTGGTGAATGCTTGAGCATTCCCTCAGTTAGTTCTGGGATACCATGGGGTGAATAACCCTTTGGCAGGCACAGAGGATGAGTAGAAAGGATTTATTTCTGCAGAAAATGCATCTCCTAAATGGCTGCCTCCTCCTCCCCCCCAGCCCCAGCTTCCTACGTGTCTGTCTGCACCAGAAATCTCAGGAATTTCCACAGAGCTGCTCTCAGGAAATCTTTGCATGTCTCACAGATGTGCCTGTGAAGGGACACTGATTGCACAAGAGGGTCTGAGCACTGGGGAAGTCCAATGTGGAGTCCAGGAAGAAAAGAGACAAAAATCCGAAGCAGCAACTCCTCTTGGAAAAAACAGTCAGAGGATTGAAGCACATCCAGACCACTTCTCTGGAAATCAAGTTGAAAAATCTTGTGACAGGAGGCTCTCTCAGGGGGTCGCTGCTATTTCCCAGCTGTGAAGCCCTGGGAATGTGTCTAGCAGCCCATGGTGGACTTCAGAAAAGCTAGACAGACAATGCTGCTGTGGCCAAGCAACACTTTATAGAATTGTTAAGGCTGGAAAAAGCCATTAAGGTTGGAAAAGGCCTCCAAGATCATCAGGTCCAACCTGGAATGGATTCCCATCTTGTCAACTAGACCAGAGTCCAGTTGTTCCTTGGACACCTACGGGAATGGGGACTCCACCACCTCTTTGGGCAGTCCCTTCCAATGCCTGACCACCCTTTCAGTGAAGAAATTCTTCCTAATATTCAGCCTGAACCTGCCCTGACACAGCTTGAGGCCATTTCCTCTTGTCCTGTCCCTGTTCCCTGGGAGCAGATCCTGACCCCGACCCCCCTGGCTCCCCCTCCTGGTAGGCAGTTCAGCCCTGCCCAGTGCACACCATTGTGACACCTCTGGCAGTTCAGTCTTGGAAAGCAGAAAACACAAATAACTCTGTAGGGCATGGATTTGTCCGGAAGATCCAACAGGACCCTGCACCAGTTCCACCCACCTCTGGCCCCAGCAGAGCCTCAGTGGGAACTTTTGCTGTGAGACACTGTTGGCAACTCTGGATACCTGACTCTTATTCCAAGAAGTGTCACTGGAAGTTTATAGGTATGTTGGAAAGTCACTTGTAAAGGGATGGAGATGGTTATCCCAAAGCAGATGGCACAATCCCAAACTGGTCACTGATTGCATCCCGAGGAATAACACCCAACCGTCTTGCTTTTCAGGTTGGAAATGGGGGAAAAAAAGGAAATTTAACAACAAAATATATAGGGGGCTTCTCCGGGGACACCCCCTTGTCGTGGGGGAGAAGCTTGTGTGCCCTCATGAGGTTGAGAGCTATGCTGGTGGTGGTTTGTGTCGCCGGTAGGGTCTCCCATGCCAGACAGGTCTCAGCTGAAGGGTCAGACAAAGTGTGTCCACGGGCAGGATGGGCTTGCTA
>JAWWEV010000002.1:4414802-4434448 GCA_035583235.1 Hafferia zeledoni
GCTGTGCCTTTTGTGACCGGACCTGCCTATCCCGTATCGGCCTTTTTGGCCACCAGCGCGCTTGCAGCAAGCGTGGGGAGTGCCCTTCCCAAATCTTCGTTAGCAAAGCCTGGCCATGATGATGATATAGGGGGAGTTTGCTCTGCTTGCTGAGCAGCTGGAAGATGATGGAGACACCACAGACATGAGCCACAGGATGGCAATGGAGGAGCAAGGCCAGCACTGGGCTGAGCTGCAGCTGAGCATCCTCTCCCTCCCACACAGAGCTCAGCACTGACCCCGTAGGGCAGGGAGAGAGAGCAAAGGCAGCAGGAGGAAAAGGAGGATCACAAACAAAAAAGGAAGCCAGAAAAAAAAAAAAAGAGAAAAGGAAAAGGGAATATATATGTATTTAAAAAATAAATGAAAGGGAAAAGGAAAAAAAGAGGAAAGGTAAAAAAGGAAAATGGAAAGTATATGTGTATGCAAAATAGAAACTGAAAAGAGAAAGGAAAAATGGAAAGGAGAAAAGGAAAAAAAATAGGGAAAAAGTAAAAAAAAAAAAAAAAAAAAAGAAAAAGCTTGAGGCCAAGTCCACACAGCCCTACAGCTTCAGCCACAGATGAGCTCAATTACCAAACCCCCATATACCTGTAGAATCACAGAATGGTTTGGTTTGTAAGGGACCTTCAAGATCATCTCCTTTCAACCTCTACCTTGAGTACTCCAGCATTCCTTACCTCACAATAAACCACTGATAAAGCCTCTTAACCATCCTCTGGGAATTGTGAAAGCACCTCCAAGACAGAATTTTGTTTGTACTGTCCCTTTGGGAGTGGCTTGGAGGGCACCCCAGGCTGGCTTGGGCAGAGCCAGAGATAGGGGAGGGTTGTACACCCAGAGCAAGCAAACCTTGCAAACAGAACTGATGATGCCAACACTGGGGTACTGGGACAAACCAGACCTTGTGCAGCTACTGTGATTTTTAAGGAATGATTTTATTCATGAGACAAGGTAGATAAGAAGACTTTCCTCCAAAAGGCAAACTCAGCTCTGCTCACGTATTAAAGATGGGAGAAGTGAGTGGGATTTGAGCATGTTTTAAGCTGTTTCCCATTGCAGTGGAAGTCAGAGATGCACTGTGGGGAGCCTGGGGTGAACAGGGGGCTGCTTCCCATGCATTCCCCCTGGGATGAAATCCCACCCTAAAGGGGAAGATTGGCACTGGGGTGGGGCCTTTCCATCCTCCTGCAGTAATGACCATTCTCATTGCAGCTTTTTCTCCACATTCTCTTAACCCACAGTGTTCTCACCCAATCCCAGCCCTTAACCAAGCTGCTAAACAAGCTTTGATACTGGAAGTCGCTTTGCAACCCAACCAACGTGGCTAATTCCTCAGGAAACAGCAAAAACAAGCCAATAACTCATCCTGCTCTCCCAGCCCTTAGCTTTGCCATTTCTCAGAAACTCGGGGGTTGATATTGGCTGATCCAAGACAGAAATTCCAGTAATTTCCTCCAATTAGTATCTTTTTCCTTTACTACATTGACACAATTTTCTGCAGAGAGAGCTTTGCTGCATCATCCAGTGTCTCATGTTTTACAGGGATGGCCAAAAGCCTTTTTGAAACAGCAACCGACTGCCCAAGCTGGGCTTGAAGAAATTCAGTGTTTTCTAGTAATACTTTAATCGAATAATACCTTAATATGGGAAAACTTCAAGCTTTAATTTAACTTTACACCCTCTCATTTCCTGGGGACTTTATCATATGAGAAGACACGGCACAGCCTTTACTTGTGCAAAATCCTCCTCTGTCTCCCAGAGGCACAGGATTGCCTGAAAATCTGTCCTCAAAAGCTTTGCTATTTGGCTGCTTTTGCTGTCATTTCTTCAGCTGAAATGATACTTTGCACCAATAACAGCCAGGTGTGAGAGCCTGACTTTCCTGGGAGGTGACCACGTGGCTCTGGGCCAGCCCTGGAGAAAGGCTGCAAATGCCCCCTGCATTTACCCTTTGCTCCTGCTGCTACTTCTGACCACTACTGGGAAGAACTGCTTGGGTTTTGTGCTGTAGAGAGAACCATCTTTCTCCTGAATTTTGCCTGAGGTGGCTCATTTTCATCTGACGTGCAAAAATCCCTCCGATTGCAGATGTGAGGCCTCCGTGTTTTCTCCAGCCCCTGAAGCTCTCACATGATTGCACTGGCACAGAAACCAGAAAAGTTTAGTCATGGCCTAGGTCCCTCCTGTGCCAAGAAGGACAGAAATAAAAACAACCACTTCCAAAGCCAGTGGATGGACTGAATCCCAGCCCAAAGCTATGGAGCTGGAGGCACATTTGCCCCAAGAATCCTGTCAGCCACACAGCCCCCTCCTCAGTTCAACAAAAGGAACCTCAGATTCAAAAAGCCTTCAGTTCCAGGCCAGTGAATAAATAGGAAAAAACCACAAGATGAGGACTTTGAAAAGAAGTTTGTGTTATAGAGTGTTTCCCAATTTTCTCAGTTTCCTTGAGCTCTGCCTCAAGGAAATGGCATTGATCCTCCCTTCTCACAGCAGCTGATGCTGGAGACCTCAGATCCCTCTGATCTCCTGCTCCAGCCTTGCCACTGTCCCTGTGCTTCCATCTCTGCCTCTGCTCTTCCCAAATAATCTGAGCCAAATCTCAGGAAAATTCTGGTGTTGCCTTAAATATGGGGGTTTTCAAAGAAAAATGAATGGCACCTTTGTTTAACTTATCCCCATGGGTGTTAGGGGTTTCATACTGAATCTCCCACTGAATTTGGTACCTGTGAATCCTTCCCCAGGAAGAACTGGACACTCCCCACGGGCTGGGATTTCAGGGCAGATCCCAGACCTGTGTGTGAAAAGGGGCAGCTGCACAATCCCAGTGACTGCTATGGCTTTCACCCTCTTTTTTTTTTTTTTTTTCTGAAAGAAAAAACAAAGCCAAAGAAAAAACCAGTAAATCCCTCCCCTTTTAAAAGCAGGAATTCCTAGTTTACCTGCTGGCACCACCTGAGCAGTCTCTGCTGCTGAAAGGGGGCTGAAGTGAAGTCTTGCCCTGGAGCAAGGGCAGCCAGAATTCAGGTTTGCCAACACCAAACCTCTTTCCTCTGCCCTCCCACTCCATGCCCAGGCCAGTGTGCTGGAAGACACAGCTGCAAATGTCCATTGCATGGATCAGGGCAAGGCTTCACCCCTTTTTTCTGCTGAAGAACCACACTGACTTTATAAACATATATGTATATATCTATCCCTAGAGATGCATAATGTGTTAATCCATAGACAGACTTTAGTAATCAGGGTCAGATGTGCATGAATGACTCAACTCATGTTTTCATGGAACAAATATCCCTGTTCCTGATCCCTGACCTTAAAATAAGTGGAATCATAACATGAAAGCAGCCACATGGTCCCTCTTGATCCTGATATCCCTCCCTCTGCTCCTCACCTGCACCCTGCGAGAAGCAGCTCAGCTGCAGCTCTTCTGATTTGCTTGTATTTTGCTCACATATTGAGGACAGGAGTAAAGGAGGGCTGTGCAAGAGAACAGTGAAACTGGGTGACTTGCTAACCAGCTCTAATTTGATTGGACACCCATACCTGACATCCCAGAGGGAATATCTGGGTAGAAACATGATGTGTAGATTAGACCGTGCTGGTGCCAGATCTAGTTCTGAAACTAAGCTATGGAAAGAGGGCGTGGACTGGATGCAATTTTCATCAATTCTGTAAAAACCTGGGTTTTGAAGACCTTTGAAGGTCTTGGAAACCTCCACAGAGTCACGTGGAAGCCAGACTGTAGGAGATGCATAAGGCAGGTGATACAAAGCAGGGCCGAGATCTGGGGGCACCAATGCAAAGGAAATGCCAAGCTGAGCTGGGCAGCAGGGCCAGGCAGGGAAATGCCACATGAGGCAGCCCAAGGGAGAGGAGTTTTGCTCCAGCAAGCCAAGACAAAAGGTCCATAGACACCATCAAGGAGCTTTCAGAAAGAAAATGCATGGGAGAGAAAATTCTGGAGTGGCGAGGGGCTGGGCAAGTTGTCATGGGAGAGAACAAATTAATGTGGGAAAAGTACACTACAAAGTAAGAGCTTACATTGGTCAAATAGCTAAAATTATAGGGAAACTCATATGAAAGGAGAAGCAATTCAAGTCCCTAGTCCTTAAATGGATAACAATGCTCAGACACATTGGAAGCAACATCAGGACAAATGGTGTCCACAAGCTCTGGCAAGGCAGAGACTGCACGATTGATGCTCTGTGGGCAAGACACTCTGCCAGATTCAAGGCCATCTGGAAGGACCCTGTGTCCAGAGCTACTGCTAAACAAATACACCATCTGGCTGAACAACTTCTCTGGAAATACCTCCATGACACAATTCTGCTGCATCCATCAAGGGGAAAACAGAACAAAACAAAAAGGTATAAAAATTGTGATAGAAGATCACGACCAGCATCTCAGGTCATGTTGCCCAAAGTCTTGAGGCAGGGCTAAATGGTAAGGGAAGTTAAAATTAAAATCAGAATAAACTTGCAGTCTTAGGACCCCAAATTGAGAGAGGCCACCTGCTTCTCAGGATGGAATGATGGATAACTCCAAGAGTGGAGTTTCCTCCACTGTCACCTCCCAGTCCCCACACTGCACGGACAGACCTCGACTTCTCTCCCTTTACAAAGAACAGTCTTTTGCTGCTTAACTGTGCAAATAAACTCCAACTATAGGATTTTCCAAGTTCCCATTTTAATTTGTTGTGCTAACAACATGCTTGAAACATTTAAGCCCTAGGAAATCTGGGAGCAATATGAGCAATAACAGACTAACCAGCAGAGGTTGGAAACAGAGAACAGAGACTTCTTTTTAAGGAAGACAGACTATTTAGATTTAAGTCAATTTATTGGCAGTTTCATGTAAATTATAGGAATTTTATGGGTGCAAAATACCCTGGTACTTGTCAGATCTATGGCCAATAGTGCTGTTCTCCCTCCCTCAAGCACTGTTGCTGCAGTCACAACCAGCCACTCGCTGGTCTTGTCCCTTCCAGTCCTCAGCCAGGAACAAAATATGGGAATATTTCCATTTTAGGAAGTGAGCTGTTACTTCATGTCTTCTGGCCAACATTGATTTATGCAACTTGATGCTGATGAGGGGCAGAGCCCTTGCACAACACACTTCACTGGATCCAGTACTTTCAATTTTCAGCAGATCTCCCTGTCCTCTCTGTGCTCAGTCATAATACCTTAAAAACACTTAAAAACAGAAAGGGAAGGTACAAGGACTGATTCTAGTGGAAGGTGTCCCTGTCCGGGGCAGCGGGTTTGGAACTAAATGATCTTTACAGTCCCTTCCAACCCAAACCATTCTGTAATTCTGTGATTTCAGAACCATCTCCTTCACAGAGTGAAAAAGTACTGTGCAAATGTAAAATACTGCTTCGAATCACTCACAGGCTGGTGGCAGGGCCTTGATCTGAGCTGCATAACAAGCAAGCACAAGACATTGTACAGAGAAACAGTCCCTCAACAGGGACACAAAACCCCCCTGAAGGCTGAGGGACAGTGAATAATACAGGGCAGGAGGGTGTGTGAGTGACAGTCGCAGCAGCTCTGACCTCAGAGTGTAAGAACCAGGTAAACCACATGCATGGCCAGTCCAGCCCAGCCCAGCCCAGCCTGCTACATCTCCACCTTATCCAGGAGGATATGTCAGACACTCACTTTGTTGCACTTCTGCTTTGCAATGCTTTTTCAGTGTGGAATCCAGAACCATTAAGTTTGGAAAAGACGTACCATGTCCTCAAGTCCAACCCAGCACTGCCATGTTCACCACCAAACTGTGTCCCCACGGACCACATCCACACCCCTTTCAAGCACATCCCTGGCCAGCCTGTTGCAATGCTGGAATATTGGCTTTGGACAGGACTTGCCACCTTGCAGAGACCCCACATGGTTTTCCCCACCAAGGGTGCTGCAGGACACAGCCCTGCTCCACTGCAAAGTCACAATAACACACAGAGTTTCATCAGGGGGAGACTGTGACAGGGCTTTCTGCTTGCAAAAAACCCTGCCTTCAAATGTGGCAGAGGCTTCCTAACACACTGCAGGAGTTGGGCTGTCCCAAGGCCATCAGTGCTTGACAACACACCAGCACTTGTTTGCAAAGGAAGCACCTCAGTGAAGAGTGGTAGCACAGCACTTGTGGTGTGATGGAACCATCAGAAATGTACTACCCTTCTTCCTCTCCACACGGAAAGGAAATTGCTCCATCACCCGAAATGGTCCAGCAGTGGATGTGGCTTCCACTCATCAGCACCATGAGGGGTCCAAAGATTCTTCCATCACTTAATGCACTGCTGTAATGAGCTCCAGAGAACCCATGCCCAGCCCCAGGCCTATAAAGAAGGAAGAATAAAGGGCTGGAAGCTCAGGGATCAGGGCTGTCTGGAGGTAGGACACCCACACTTGGCCCAGTGCACACTCAGGGCAGCCGCTTTGATCTCTCCGTGAATGCATTAATGTGCAGAGCGGAAATATCTGCTGGTCAGCTGGGACAACATACAGCACAGCTGGGGACCCCAGAGGAATCTCAGGCTTTCTGAACTTCTGTGAACACTTCCTCCTTTTCCTTTTTTAATCCTCCCTTTTCTTTCTTTCCTAAAAAGTATTTCTTTTCCCAGGGAGAGATATCAAGTTCTTGATGTAATAGATGTGGTGAGGGCTGTTCTTTGAGTCAATAGGGATGTGCAGCCACAGAAGTATGAAAAATTATGGGAAAAGTATCTTTAATAAAATCAGCCTCCTCTCATTCAGCATAAAGAACTGATTTTTAAATCCAAACTCTGCCTCCAGATACACACATTAACCCCAAATGTCCAAACATCACTCATATGTTCCCAGATAATTGTATCTGGCTTAAAACAAGAGGTTTTATGTGTTTCACTTGTCCTTGTACTGCATTACAGAAGGAATCCTTCCCTGGGAGGGTGGGCAGGCCCTGACACAGGGTGCCCAGAGAAACTGTGGCTGCCCCACCCCTGGAAGTGTCCAAGGCCAGGTTGGACAGGGCTTGGAGCAACCTGGGATAGTGGGAGGTGTCCCTGCCCATGGCAGGAGGTGGCACTGGGTGATCTTTAAGGTCCCTCCCCACCCAAACCATTCTATGATTCTATGATTCATTTTAGGATTAAAGCACTTGGGCCACTACCATCCCACTGAGGTACCACTTGACAGTGAAGAGATTACAAAGGGGGAATATATTTGCACTTCTGAGACTTCTCGCAGATATGACAGGCTTTTGCAGGGTAACCTGGAGACTTCCAAGCCTGGAGTTTCACAAACCAGAGAAGCTTCCTGCTGTTTCCCTCACAGGGTGGGACTAGTGATACTCAGTGTCCCTGGATGTGCATTTTCCATGCATATATCCAAGTGGCTGTTTTCTTTCTGTCCTCACTCACTACCTTGAGGAGTGTAAAAAGAGCCTGGGCAAGCTCCTGATGCTCTTTTCTTGTCTGTGCCCTGTGCTAGACTGAGCTGAGGCTGTGGTTTGGTATTTCTAAACGCCCATTTCACACACTGTCTGACTTACAGAGTGCACCAAACTCTTCTGAAAAGTAAAAATGAAGATAATACAGAGTTGGTCAAAGATCCTAGAAGTTAAATGCCCATCTAAGCTGGGCATGCAAGACCCTGTATCTGAAGAAAAGAGAAAGAAGAAGCCTCACAGGGTGAGTCAATCTGTTCAAAGATAGTTGGGAGTGATGCATATTTGAAACAGTCTGCCATTCCCTTGGGAAGACAAATCCCACTTTGCAATATTTTACATTTTATCCCAACAATACAGTAATTTCCAGATGACTTTTTCCCTTTTTTGCAACATCTCCAATGTGCTTGGGAGCCTTCTAGAGGAAAGGGCCTCATCCACATATGCCATGAGTCATTTGGAGGAAAGGGAGAACTCTTGGAACATGGGGATGTAACTGTTTCACAGGGCTGCTTGGAAGTCTGAAAGAGCTGTAGGCGTCTGTGGGCATGGAAATCTCTGCAGGGGCTGGGGGAGGGCTGGGAATGGTGCCCAGTTGGGTCCTGAGCCAAACCAAGGCCAGATTTTTGCTTAGTGAGTCTGGTGACCATGTCTGTTCACCAGGAGGAATTTGACAAGTGTGTCTCCAGGATGACAGCCATGGAAAGTGCTGGCAAAAGGCACAGAGCCAAAGGAGTGGAAAGAGGGGGGAAAGGCCCCACAGAGACTGTCCCATATACTCTCTTTCCATCAGCAAGTACTTATTGAATACCTAACAGGCTGAGGCCAGCTTGGGTTTTCTGGCATCCTCCTTTTCATCCCTGAAGAATACCACAGGCTTCTCTTAATTCAAACTCCCTGGACAGAAATTATAAGTTCAGGTTACATGGAAACAGTGGGACAGAGGTTTCAGGACACCCAGAATCTTGCACACCACATATATTTTGCCAGGCTGAAGGCTCACATGGCTGACACATTGTCCATGATGAAGCATTTCAGTTAGAGACAAGACTTGGAGAGCAAACCAAATTTTTTGGCTTCATAACCTTGCTAGAGACCTGAAAAACTTGCAAGTGGCCACTGTGAGGATATTGGGAGGAGGAAGGAAGTGGCAGGGAGCAGACATTACAAGACTGCTCTGGGTTTGTGGTCACATGAAAAACATCTTTGCCAGGAGATGAGCATCTCTCTCCATCTCCACTGGCAGTCCCCACAGGAAGAAGCAGCTCAAGGCTTTGAGTGACAAGAGGGGGAGAGACAATCCACAGGGTTAGAGGGGCCATGTGGGATGAGATTTTCAGCCACAGCCATCTTCCTTACCTCCCATCCTGGTGAAAAAAACAATGGGATGACATCAGTAAAGGCTTCCCTACAATGAGTTGCACTGAGGGGACAGGTCATTGCTGTTGGATACAGAGAGGGTCCCTTGTGTGCAGCTCTCCCCATCAGCTAAGGCAGCACCAAACTGAAACCAGAACAAAGATACAGCTGATTAAAATCTCACAAAGAGGGGAAACCAGCCCAGGAGTCAAATCCTACCCAATTTCAAACACCCAGGGCAGACATCCCAAAGGCAGCAGCATGTCCAGACAACCCTCACATGTGGGGCTCCCAGATGAAGTGTCTGGAGCATAAGTTTTCTGCTAGATGTGGTATTTTGTGTGCTGGCATTGTCTCAGTTACATGAAGGGAAGAGTGGAAAGCCAGCTAAAAGCACTGGGCCATGTGCAAAAGAAAGTAGTAGCATATTTTTTTCTCTTGGGATAAAAAAAACCTTACAAACCCCAGCAGATTTTAGAAATAGATGTTCCTTAGGTAAAGATAGCCCTGGCCAGCTGATATCCATCCTGTGCAAACCCTCATCTCTTCTGCAGACTGAATACCTCTGGCTCCATTTAGAAGTGAAGCTTGAAGCACCAAAAAATGTCTAGGACTTACGTATGGACTGATATTCATCTCTGTATGAAGCATCATAAAACACCTGTGCACCCTCTCAAAAGGCTGCCATGTGAAACTGGGTGGATTTGAGGCAGAATCGATTTTGACCAACTCAGGTGCTTTAAAATTCATTGAATTTTCCTATTGCCTCAATGAGAGAGTTTGTATTGCCGGAAGAAGTGCCCAGTGTAAGTTTTTATTATGTGATAAATATAAACAATAACAATTCATCTCATGTTACAAGTGATTCTGCTACTGACATGTTAAAGTGCTGTCACTAGTCTAGAGGTCACCAAAGCTTAAACATAAAAGTTTGAGGTTTATTTATTTTGATGGAAAACTGTATTAAAAAAATACATATATAGTTGTTCCGGGATACACTTGGGAGCACTGGGAAGATGTGGAGAAGTGTCTTTATGCAATCCACTAGCATGAAGTGGTTCAAAGAAGAATCTCCAGAGTTGAAACTTGTGTTTTTGTCAGGATGAATTCCTCTTGCCTTTGAATAGGATCTCCAAAAAGAAGGCAAGGTCTAGTTACTCACGTCACTTGACCTCTTGTTTCTCCTGAGTTTTTTTAACAGAACCCTGCCTGGATGGATTTGCTTTGAACAGCACATCAAAAGTGCTGTTAGTGTAGGAGTTCAAACTACAGCTGGTTGCAGAACCTTGTAACAGGAATTCTTTTCCTAGAAAGCAGAGAAAATGCTAAAAACCCCAACCAGACCATATAAAGAAAGGAGCTGGCCTGGCTCAAATATTTGGTAGGTGAGACTTGAAGGAAGCAGCTCCCTGGCAATCTGTGTGCTGTCATGCTGCCCTAAACCAGCCTGGTTATTCCAAGGCTGAGTAACTGCAGTGACCAAAGGCTGGAGTGTGTTCTGTGTCTCTCAATATAGAAGAAGGACGAACCCTTTTCTAAGATCTTTCACTTTATGGTTTACTTTACATGGAGTATCTAATGGCCCTGAACAGAGGCAAGACATCACAAAGCATGATGTTATGAAGTTTAGAATAATCCTGGTAGGACGCCAGTTCTGAGTAAATTCAGAATATGCATGTACTAACCATCACTCTTGGGATAACACTCATAAAATAAGAATTTTGGATGGCATGAAGCTGCTCAGAAAGCAGTTTTATGCAGGATCATACCAATTAATTTCTTGCGATGCTACATCTGAAGGTACCACAAGTTTCAAGAGAGGGAGGGAAAATTGTGTTTCCTCAAGGACACGGCACAGTTTTAAACAGGACAGAGTGGATGCTTCTGAAAGAGCTTTAAAAGGTCTCTCTCTGCAGAAGTTTGGGACCTGGAAAAAACATTGGCAAGACAGAACAGAAAACAGAGGTAGCACCCGTTGGAACTGCTGGGGACTGTGATGGTGTGAGGGAGTTCTGGAACAAGGGGTTTATCACCCTTTGATCCCCTGAACCAGCTTTGGAAAATAATTGCTCTCTCCATTCCCAAATTCCCTAGATGTAAAATAGTTGGATTTGCAAGTCCTCTCTGACTCTGGATGGCATCCAGTGGAAACCTCCTGGGCACATGTGTAAGTCAGGTACATGTAATAACAGATTATAAAATCAGTAATGTTAAATCACTGCAGGTTCTTACTGCCAGACCACATGGATCATGGAATAGGTTTATAAAGGGACTCTCATGCAAGTGAAATGAATGCCTGCTTATCTCTACAAAAACAATCCCACTTGGGTGGACTGGCAGGTGTAGTTTTTGTTCTCTGGAAAACCCCAGTATTTTTGCATAAGCTCCTGGAAAAGCAAATTAAATAAAAATTGCATTGTGGAAATTAATTGGTGAATTGCTTAAAAAAAAACCCAAACTAAACCCCCAAAAATCTACCTGAAATATCAGTATAGTTTGCTTGAGTAATGCTGATTTTTTTTTTCTGATAGCATAAAATCTCTTTTTGTAGTGATGTAGAGACAATTTGTTGCAATAACAGTAAAACAATAAATCAGACTATTAATATACTATAAAAATAACGTGGTCTGTAGCCTGCTGAAGTCTGATGCTAATAAAAGCATCTCCATCAAAAAGGCAAAGCGGCACAGAAAAATGAAATGTTTTGACAGTGTCAAAACAACAACTGTTGTGTGGAAGCCTCAGAAAGCCAGGCCAGCTGAGGAGAACTAAGCTGCCTTTACTGGCTGCAAATGAAACATCCAGACATTTTTATCACAAGCCTTTCTGCCTCCCACTCGAGACAGACTCCTGATAACTGGTCCATGAATGCAGCCTGACCCTGCCTGTCCCATTGATGGCAATGACTGAAGCTGCGGGCCAGTCGCCAAACTACGGGAGGACATCCCAGCTCTTCCCTGAGCACTCCCAGCTGCCTGACAGGCCAGGGAGGATTTGGGCTCAAGTGTCTGACATCAGCACTAAGTGGCCTTGCTCTATAAAAGAGCTTCATTAAGGCCTCTGGGGTGATTAGATCCATGGACTCCTATGTGTTCTTGTAGGGTCACACTTCCTGCTTGGAGTCCAGCTCTTCCCAACCTCTGAAATACTCCTCAGAGGGATAGCATGAGTATCCCAAAGCAGAGTCATTCCACTGGCTTTGGGTCAGATTTGCAGAAGGCAAATCAAATCCAAGGCAAACCCTTGAGCATTTCATGGAAAGATACCCATTGCCTCTAGGAGGCTTTCATTTGGATTTTTGGGCTGCAGCCCCAAACACCAAGTTCTCCGGGTACGTGGTGGGTTTGAGTAGTAGGACAACACCTTGGAAATCCTTGGCTGCAGGTGAAGGCAATCCCTTCTCAGGGAAAGGACCCCTGCATGACACTCCAAGGAAAAGGGAACAGACAACAAGGATGTTTTTGCCTTTGTCAGGCAATTCCAGCTCAGCTCCCCAGTGCTCAACAGCTCAGAACAGCTGCATCTTCCTAAGGCAAAACCGCTGGAAGCCACTCCACTGTAATATTTCATAAAATCCTACACCCTGCTCTGTGTTCTTGCGTATGTATGGATAATATTTGTTTGCCTTACGTGTTGTATGCTGCAGAAATATTTTCTATTTCCTGTCAGTCCTGGAAATCATTAATGATCTCAGAGCATAACAGATGGTCTTGCCCTGCTTTAAAAATAAAAAACAAACACCACCACAAAAGGAAGAAAATTTGCAACACCTGTTCAGAGTCCCACAGCCAAGCCCTGCTAGTGAAAACCCAGCAGTCCAGAGGGACCCACTGTGGGCCTTCAGGGAGCTCCTTCGTGGAGCAGCAGTTGTCCCATGGCTGTTTGTAAGTCACTGTGTGGCTAATCCGTGCTGGGCAGCGACGCTCCCAGGCATGCTGGAGGAGCTGCCCTGTTCCTCTCTGGCTCAGGCAATGTGTTTGCATGAACTTGAGCATTGCTTCACGCTTTGACAGGTACAACCTATGCTGTGCTCTCACATTTGAGCAGTTTTGAGTTGAGATTTGACTGACTGGAAACCCAAAGAGGAAGAACTGGCTGGTCCTGAGCAGAGAGAGGAGGATGTGTACTCATTCTCTTACTGGAAGGGATACCATGAGAGCAGCTACAGCCAGGACATGGAACAGCCTCTGGTTTAGACAGCTGACAACCCAAACAGCTAAAGAGAAAAGTACTACCCCATTTAATCGCTGGAAAATTGAGGCAGAGAGGAGCTTAAAAGGTAGTCTTAAGGTTGCATGCAAAATCCTCTGGCAGACCATGATCTGAACTTACTGTCCTGAAAGAAACCCACATCCCAGCCCAGCCCTTTCCACCTCCTCTCTGACCCCCAGCGTGACTCCTGCACTGGATCTGCCCTCCAAGAGTGCCAGCCATCCCAGGGAAAGATTTTCCTGCTGGAGAAGAAATAAAGGGTGGGGTGAGATGAGACTGACTACAAGGGAATTGGGGATTATTATCATTGTGGCGCTTCAGACTTTTTTTTGGTCTCTCTCCATTTTCAGCTTTGCAGATGGAGGAGAAACTGTGGCAATCACCACTGAAACTTCTCCCTGGCACTTTGACTGTTGCCCTGGCTCTGACCCCTCTGAGAAGAGGAAGAAGAGAGAGGAGTGAGCAGCTGGAGCAGCCCAGCCGTGCAGCTCCCCGAGCTGAGCCTGAAGGCAGCCAGAGAAGGGCTCTGTCCCCTGCACCGCTGCTCCAGGACTGACAAGGAGCAGGAAAGCTCCTTTTCACCTCAGTAAACCCCCTCTTAGAAGCTCATTTCAGAAGACACCTGCAAGCAGCTAGAGAAGTCTTCAGCACCCACTTTTGGCTAATCTTTCTGTTTCTTGTAGGATTTCAAATTGGCAACAGCCCCTTTTTTGTTTTTCTCCTTTCTTTTGTCAGCATTTTCCTGGGGGCCACAGCCCCTCCCTGGGATGTTTCTCACTGGGGGCGGTGGGTGCTCCGACTGCCCGAACAGCTCAAGGGATTTGACAGCAGAGCCAATGCCTGCTCTCCCAGATTCAGTCCTGCCTGTCAGAATTGTTGGTTGTGAGGATTGCAGTAACATTTTAAGGCCTCACCACAGAGCTCTTTTACCTCAGGGATGTCACATGGATTCAATCATCTCCCAGTAGCCACCCCCAGCTCTCCCAACAGCTGCACAGAGAGGAAAATACCCTCAGCCATGAGTCAAACAAAAATAACAGTTCCAAACTCTCAAAGTCTAATTTTCTCTGTCATTTGGGCCTTTTTTTCCCAAGTCTGCTGACTGCCTGGGACTCTTCCCACAGGTCTAAGAGGTCAGGGATTGGGTAAATACAATTAGGCAGGGACTGCATCCCCACCAACTGCTGCAAAGCATCTACCTGCAAGGTGAACATCTTGCTCATCACACACCACAGGATTAATTTCTGCTCTCCTTCTCCTTCCCACCTTTCAGACCACACTGCACAACGTAGTCCTCCATTATGCACTAAACTTCTCCAGGAGTTTGTGTTAAAAAAAACTCAGGAAGCTTTTTGGTAGTAGCTTGGGAGTTTTGTTTGGGTTGGGTGGGATTTTTTTTCTTTTATTTTTGTTTTTTGTTTTGCTTTTGTTTTTTGGTGTTTCTGGTTTTTTGGTGTGTCTTGTGTGGTGGGTTTTTTTCAGATGGGAAAAGCCCTCTGACAGCATGGCCCCCTCAGAAAGCAGATTGAGGGTCGATCAGCAAAAAAGAGGAAAGCAAGAAGCTGGGTCTGAGTGGCAGGTCCTGTGGAGCTTGGGATCTGCACAGGGAGCTGGGGTAGGTCAGCTCTGCCTTTGGCAGTGACAGCCAAGAGTGTCCTCAGGAGAGGTGATTTCAGCTCCTGGCTCTAACATGGGCCTCCTGCCTGACTTGGCCAGCTCAGTCTTTTCCCTTTTAGTCCAATATTTCTTTTGCTCTGCCTTGTCAAAATGTATCACAAGTTTTATGGAGGAAGGGGAGGGTTAGATATGTGCTTTCTGGGCTTTGTTGAACTATGGTTGTGATTCCCAACATCTGCTGGGTACAATCCCAATGTCTGCCTTGCTGGGAAACTGTACATGTCCCTTCAGCCCAAAGAGGATCCTCTGTCTGCTTAGGTTTTTTTGAAGACCAATTAGTTATTACAGACATGCTTCAGATACCATTAATGAAAAATACCACAAATGAAGAAGGTTTTTTGCTATTTCAGTGCCCTCTCCATGAAACTATTCCAATTGTTTATGACTCTGTGAAAGTACACTGTAGTTCGTGGTGGCTGAAGATTAAAGAGGCCACAGCTTACAGATGTCACACTCAAAGACAGTTTATTAAAATAACTCCATGGAGAGAAAAAAGACAGGTAAAAGCTAAGCTCTAACTTCCAGTTACAGAATATATCCTTTACCTTTTCCCACTCATAACTTCATCTTATAGGTTGAATCACAGTATCTATAAAACTCATCACAACTTTAGTTGGATGACACTTTTAGACAAATGTTCACCATTGCTATGACCACGTTATCTCTCAAGAACCCTTTCCCACGAGCAGACCGACTTGAAACCTTCTTATCTCCTTTGTTTTTGCTAGTTGTTAGTCTCTTTCTCACAGAACTAAACCTGCACCTGCTAGCAGGCCCCAGAACTTGTCTATTATTCTAAAAACCCTTTTTCTCAACTCAAGAATCTTTCTTTATTCCCACATGACTACTTTGTCTATATTCTTGTGATGTGCTGTCTTCCTGTGTGTTTTGAAAGCAGTTTTCTCCCACTCACCTAATGAAAAATCTTGGTTTTCCAGGAAAAGAAAGCATGGTTTTATTAGAAAGGAATTTATCTACACCAGGAAAGGGGTTCCTTTCAGGTCTGGGATAGATTTTCCAGTTAGGCAAAGGGAGCACAGCCCAGCACGTGCAGCATTAACCTGGGGAGCAGCATAAATTTGGCTTTATGCATCCAATGACAATGAGAAGGTTTTCCAAACCCCACAAGGGGTTAGGATTGACTCAGATGTTCGCTCTAGAGTGCCATTCCCTGCTCCTGTTTTCATTTTCCTGGGAGAAAAACATGACCTTTTCCAGGAATATTTCTGAGATGACTCCTATTGTCATGGTACAGAAAAATCTGTTTTACAACTAAAACCCAATTTGGTGTTGCTTTGCCTAAATTCTAACAGTGCAATCAAGGCACTGTGGCCACCGTAGTGAGCCAAAAGGGGCACCCAGAGAGCTGCTCTCAGCTTTCCTTCCATGGGACAAATGCAGCTAAAGGATTCACAGCAGCATCAAAGGAGCATTTTCGATGAATTTTGTGCTTTTAGTCCCAAAACAGGGGGAAAAGAAACTGGCATTAGCAGTGACACGTTGATGTAGCTTGATGTCATAGAAGAGACATCACCCAGTGATGAAGCTTGTTCAATACTTTAAACAAATTTGAAATGTGTTTAGTCTGAAAGTGATTGTTTTGCTTATTCAGATGCATTTGATGTTTAACTGCACACTGCAAATATGGTCAGGTGGCCCAGCTCCAACCCAGGAAAATAGAGCAAAGCTCCATAACCAGCAGTGCATTACACAGGACTGAATAATACAGATACACTGTAATTAAAATCCCACAATTTAAACTATGGAGCCGATGTTTTATGGTGACTAGGACAAGCATGATCCATGTTCTCCATTTTCAAATCCTGCAGAGTTTCAGCATGCATGGGAAAGCAGATGTTTTTAATAGTCTGAACCTTAAATAAGCTTATTCTTCCAAACCAACTGCATGCAGTCAGGAGTGAGACACTGCTGCACGAATGGTCAAAACATTCCATCTGTCCTGACTCCAGTGGAAAATGTGTATTCTGACCAAAAGAGAGATTTTCCCAGTAAGACTTATTTTTCCCTGGAGTGCTTAAGGCTAGGCTGGATGGGACTTGGAGCAACCTGGTCTAGTGGAAGGTGTCCCTGACCAAGGCAAGGGGGTGGAACGAGGTGATCTTTAAGGTTGCTTCCAACCCAAACCTTTCTGGGATTCTGTGATAACTGCTGTCCTTTTGCAGAGCAAGTCCATGGGTACTGCTTGGCCTTGCACCTACTGTGATGTCACCTGAGGTGGCAGCCCCAGGCCCAGACTAAGACGTCCTGCACACTAACTTAAATATCTTTGAGAGACATCAGTCATACTGACAACTCAGAGAAGGTTGACAAAACCTAAGGCTACCAAAGAAGGTGTTCAGAGAGCAGGAGGAAAGGCCACATGCAAAGCTAGAAGCAAAACTGGAGAGCAACAACCCCCAAGGAAAGAAAGTACAGAGGACTACGAAGAAGGGTCTCAGGAAGCACCATTTTACAGGGAGCACCAAAAACATCTGACACAGGAAATCTTTCAAAATAAATGTAGTGTGGGTTTAGACCAGAAACTGTAAAACACAGCTGCCCTAATCATCTTACACTATTAGGAGAGAAGTGAGAGATATCAGTTGGGAATATTGCTCCTTCTCATGGCCCAGAGGATGAAGACTGCACCGATGATCCTCCCCTCCCACTCAGCTCAGAAGGCAGTGACCCCTCTAGTTAAGCCAACAGAGTCATGTCAAGAGCAAGCCAACAGGAAACCATTCCCAAATGCTACTTACATTACATTAACTGCCTGTGGATCTCTGTTCACATCTTCCTCCATGTCATACCCCTGACACACCTGGCCCCTGCTCCCTGTGCCAGTCAGGAGCCCTACCAGGGGAAGATCACAGAATCACAAAATGGTTTGGGTTGGAAAGGATCATAAAGCCCATCTTGTTCCAACCCCATGATGTGGGCAGGGACATCTTCCACTGGACCAGGTTGCTCACATGTCGTCTTCCTTGAGATCCTCTTGTTCAGTGAGGGGGTTCAAACACATACAGTAGGATCATGCAGGAAGCACCCTGAATAAGCTACTACCTAATAATGGGAGGATGCTGCCTTCTCTTAAGCAAATTTGGTGGGGGACCTCAGCCCTAAAGTAAATACTGTGCTCTGGGCTTGCCTTATGAATATTAATGTTTGAAACCTATTGTTTTTTTAGCTACTTGTTTTCTGTGTTTGCTGGTGGAGTTGATATCAATCCTTGTCACTGCACTGTGTGCATTGTCACGTGTGGAGTGGTCAGCTATATAGCACCAAAATCAGTCAGCAGGAGGAACAATTTGGGGAAAATCAAGTTGTCACGTTTACAGCTTTATAGTTTTAATCATTTGGCCTGGAAAATTGCTTATTCAGGCAGCCTAAATTAAATAAAACTCATGAAATGTAGTAATAATTGCAGACGAAGGCAAACAGATTGGGACCTTGAGGAGGCATTATGCTATTTAGTAGTATATTCACAACACGAGTGTGACTGGGGGAAAGGAAGTGTTAAGAACTCCCATCGTTTGGAGAACTTCCCTCACATGTGATGTGATGTTTGTCTGTGCCTAATGAATCTGGACCCTATGGACCGATGCACCCATGATGATAGGTGAGATGGATTTATCTAAAAGGCCCTGGGAAAGGAGCTTAGAATTGAAAGAAGTTAAGGCAGTATCGACCCAGATCTCTTGGCAAGTTTACTAACTCAGCAAGGGCTTGTCTTAGGTTTGAGATTGTGTTTAGAGCTGTTCCTTTGATTCTTATTTTTATTTTTTCATTAGGCCATGAGCACTTGGGCAGTTCTGCAGCCCTCTCAGATGCACATTGTGGCCAAAATAAAAACTCTCCCAGTTTAGCAGCTCAGGGATACTTTGCCATGTTTGTGACACATGAAGGACTATGAAAGGCAGCTTTCTGTTGAAAACCCTGTATCCTGCATGCTCAGTGAGTGGGACTACCCATGCATCCTTGTGTCAGTTAGCCCAGTGACATCCTGGGGAATGAATCAGTGCGGGGCGGGGGGGAACTGTCTTAGGTTCTAGTGGACAACGTGTACCCACTACAAACCAGAAAAGCTCTTTGACCTGTTTTGGAGCTTGACTCATGCCAGGAGGAGATCTTTCTCCCCAGTTTCCTGACTGCTTTCTGGGCTCACCTGTTTTTGTTACTGGGGTGGTTTATGCTGCATGGACTACAAGGAGAGAGCAGCCTTCCTCTGACACATCTCTGCCTTGTCCCCCTCCTGCTTCTGGAGACAACTACTGGCACAAACCCCTCCTTGAAGGGGTTAAACAAATGGCAGTCCTGGCAGGAAATGGAGTGGTGTGCAGTGCCAAACCCATGATGTGTGTGCTCTTTCCACTGGGAACATTGACTCATAAAATGAACTAAAAAGCTGCTACATGGCTGCTGATGAAAAATTGGGCCAAAGTCTAGTCTCTCGTGTGTGTTCACATAGTCTCTGTCCAATGAACACTTTCCCTGTTATACTTTGTGAAACCTGGCTCCCCTTGGTAGAAAATTCGATTTATTTCAGCTGCAAAGAATTGGGTGTCTCCTTGGATGGACCTTCTCCTCACCTCCAGTCAGGCCAAGCACTGGACTTGGGACTTTCTAAAAACATTCCAGGTTACTTGTTTGCTGTTATTCTATTTCGACTGAGAAAAGTTTGGCAATGTCTCCCTTGGGTTGTGCTGTCAGCTGGTTTCATTGCTGGTCAGATATTCAAGGAATGCTTGGTAGAGAATAGAGAAGGAAGCACTTGGCCGCCTCTGGACTTGTTCCAGCAGCTCCATGTCTTTCTGCTGTTGGACTCCAGAGCAGGAGGCAGCACTGCAGGTGAGGTCTTGTAGGGGTGACAGTGAGTGCATCCCTTAAGGAAAGCAGTTTAGAGTTCTCCCTTAAAGAGAAGAGAGCTACCTGTA
>JAWWEV010000002.1:4434548-4448569 GCA_035583235.1 Hafferia zeledoni
TATTGGCATGGAAGAGAATTTAGGGGTGGATAATGTTGTAGTTTGGAATTATTATGTAAATTCTCTCCCCTGCCACTAACTGTCCATGCCAGTAGTTAAAAAAAAAAGTAGTTGACTGCTGATCACTTGGGTGGGGCCAGGTTGTCCCTTTTGTTTCTGGGGATATTTTTTCCTTTTTAGTTCGGCAGAACACAGGAGCGGTGTGTGTGTGCTGGGGGGAGAGGAGAAGCCGTCTCGCTGCTGCCTGCCCGGGACTGCTGTGGCTGCTCGTTGTTGCTGCTGGCTGCTTGCTGCTGCTGCTGTTGCTTTCTTGCATCACAGCCTGCCTGCCCCAGCTGGGGCAGCGACCTGAGAGAGAGAACCTGCAGCTGCTTTCCAGGACAGGCAGTGGTTCGTCGCTTCCAGTTTTCCTTCTTCATTTGGGACAAGAGACACAGAGAGAGAGACAGAGTTCATCTGGGAACTCGCCCTGCTGCCAGCCGGGCCATGACACTGGTACTGCCTTAAGTATAACTTTTCTGCAGAAGGAAACCTGTTGGTTTTGGAGGTTTTCTGTTGTTTATTTTCCGCTTGTGGTGTTGGGGAAGTGGTTTGCTCTGGTCTGTTTATATATATATCTCTGTCTATATATCTATCTATATATATCTATATCTATATATCTATCAGTTAAGAACAATTATACTTCTTGTATTAAAGTTCCTTTTCTTAAATTTGATAAAGAATGGCGTGATTAATGAGGAGGAAACCCCCTCCTCCTCTTGTGAGTAAACATCTTGGTTTTTCCCCTGAAACCTAGACAGTGATCCTTTGGGCACAAGCCAGGCTGTGGTTCCACTTTCCATTCAGAAACACTGAATTAACCATTTACCAAGGAAGTGCCAGCAGCTGCAGAGTTCCCTGCCTGTGGCTCCAGCCCTGCCTGGGCTTTGCTGCCTGTCTGAGTGCCAGGGCACAGACACTGAGGCACTGGGCTGGCACCCACCAGCTGGCACTGAACAATCATCTGGGCATCACTTGTTCCTCCTGGTACTCACACCTCACCTACACATCTGGAGGATTAAGTCTGATCTAGAACTCCTCTAAGTTGTCCCATTTGCTCTGAAATGAATGGATGTTCTGGCAATTTAGACCTCTCAGGCCTTGCTCTGTGTGTTTAATAAAAGCCACCACTGTTTGGTGACAGACAAGCTCAGCAGAGGCTCAAGAGAAGACTCTTTCAGCAAGAATCATTTTTTGTTCTTTTAAACCCATTGTGAAGTTCAGTGTCAAAAGCCATCTTTCTTTCAATAAAGACCAAAAATGTTAGCAGAAAGAGACAGTTCTATGGATTGCAGTGAATTGAATTTTGAAGTGCTTTGAGGTGGTTTTGAAGAGGACAAGTAGGGAGGTCCCTGTTCCAGTGTCATCAGAGGGCTGAAATAACAGGGGAGAGAACTGGGGACAGCCAGAGATCACAAAAGCTCCACCTAAAACCAACAGAACATCAATCCAAACACTCCAAACATTTCAGATAGTCTAAAAGTGTGAACCAAGGAGATACCATGTATTCCATGGACTCATTTCTGAGAGGACTTGCTGCTATTTATCATATTTAGGACAAGGTTTGGTGGTGGCCTTGGCAGTGCTGGGTTAATAGTTGCACTCTATAACCTTAAAGGTCTTTTCTAACCTAAGTGTTTCTATGATTCCATGTTTCTAAGTACAGAACTGCAGGAATTCTGTTTTTCCACTTCACAATGTGCTGTGAAGATGAATCCATTAGAAATACATGTGCAGACATTGCAGTGATTGATGTGGGAGCTCCAAAAAAATCTGGACAGAACACAGAAACATTCAGTTCCACCACCCAAAGCAAGCAACGAAAGCAAAAAGGAAAAACACCCAAAACTCTACAAAACCAAACAAACAAACCGCCCAAACCCATAGCTATAAAACCAAAATGTCCCTTTTCAGAAAGGTAGTTTGGGGCAAAGTATTGGTGACCTGTAACTTTGGAATTCCCAGTATAGGAGGAATAGGCAGTTGTGATTAACAGGGGCAGAATTTCCACCAGCTAATGCAAAATCTGTGCTGCAGGGAAGAGCCAGAAAAACACACATCCTGTGGCAAGAATTTCAGCATAAATGCAGCATAAAACCTCATTAATACAGTATTTATATGACTAGAATCTATCTTTTCCTGTTTCTCTCTGTCCATACTTGATTTCTGTTTCTTGCTGTTCTGGTTTTCTTTTTGGCACACCTTCCCCTAAAGCAGAGCACGAGAATTAGATCATGATCAGGACGTTGCAGGCAACTCAAGTGCATTTGTGACCAAGCAAGAAGAGTTCCATTTTCTCTACAACACACGGGAGAGAGAAGTGAGAATTCAGACCACCCTTTTTTTTCCAAGGCTTGGTGTGCTCTCTCTGTTGCAGAGTTGGAGCAATCCTGCCACCTGATTGCCACACATTTCTCCTAAGGGCAGACCCTGGCCCAGCCATTCTCCTGATCCTCCCCTCCAAATGAATCCCTGGCAAAGCAAACACCACAGCAGTGCCAATCACAGCCTCGTGTTTAGTTTTACCTCTGTAATAGAATTTCAAGTCCCACAGCAATCCTGTTTCTTGGCTGTGGAAGCGGGTTCCATCGCTGTCTGGAGGAGAGAAAGGATTTTAGTAAGAAATTAGTCAGCAAATAGGTGGAACTTGTCTCACATCCCGCAGGAAAATAGTTGGCCCCTCTGAGCACCGACTTGTGTTGGTACCAGGGACATCATTTGTGACCCACTGGCTGGGTGACCTGTGCTTGATTTTGGTCATGCACCTTTTGTTACACCAGTGATCTTATCAGTGACTAACAAGAGTAGGAACCAAAGAGCCTTCCAGCTCTGGGGTTTTGCTGAGCCTCCCTTGGCATCTGGAGATGGTGGGGGGCAACTGCGGGCTCAGGCATCCTCCTGTCAGAAAAAAAATTACTCTTTCAGCTTCTCCTTTGTCCCAGGCTTTCGTTGCAGCCTCCAGGTGGAAAAGCAGGAGCTGGCCGTGGCATTTCCCTCCCCGTGGCACTCGGGGTGGGCAGGAGGGGAGGCGCTCCAGCCGCACAGTGGCGGAGGATGCACATCTCGGCGGGGCATCCAGTGGATCCCGGCGGCGGGAGAGGGGGATGCAGCTCCGCTCCGAACGAGCCTCTCCCGCCGCGTCCCCGCGGGCAGCATCGCCCCTCGGGCGGGGATGAGTGGGAGCGGCTCCGAGCCCTTGCGAGCCGGGGAGGCTGATCCAGCGGCAGCAGCGCCGGGAGCAGCCAGAGCGGGGCATGAATCGTTCTCGCTGCCCTCCCGCCCCAGGAGCGGGGCACGATCGTTCTCGCTGCCCTCTCGCCCCAGGAACGGGGCACGGAATGGTTCTCGCTGCCCTCCTGCCCCAGCCCGGGCGCTCCCGCCGCAATCCCCGTGTCCGAGGGGGAGGCTGAATTTGGAACGGGTGTGAGCAGAGGTTCCAATCGTCCCAGCGGGCTGCTCGCTCTGCAAAGGACAGGTCGGATAGAAGTGGGATGTGGCTGTGCCGGCAGAGCTCGGGCACCGCGGCTGCAGCGAGAGGAACCTGCCTGGGGTGCCGCTCCCATCGCTGCTGTCCATTGGCAACTCTGCCTGGCTCTCCTGGAGCCCTGGAGTGAAGAGGGTGGAATAGCAGATGGGTCTTTCCTGCACAGTGACAAGAGGAATTCTTCTCTAGGTAAGCTCTTGTTCAGCTTCTGAGCCTGTAGTTCTGGGCTGTGTTTCCCACGGAGGATCTCCCAGTTCCTTGTGTTGTACAAGCTGTGCAAGGTCATGTCTGGCTGAGGAATTAAACAGGACCTTAGCAGAGCCACAGAAAACTCTTTCCCCACCTTTGCAGAGATCTATCTCGAGCCTAGCAAGCCTCTGCAATGAATTTCCTCCTTTCCTGCCTGCCCAGATATTGTCTCAGTGCTTGATTTTAGAAGGCAAAAGAAATCCTCAGCTCATTGCAGAGTTCCTAGATGTGAGGACTTGCAAATGGTGTTGGTTCCCAACCACACAGCAAGTCCAGCATCACTGGCATCAGTGACTTAGCAAAAAACTCTCAGAAACATCTGGTCCTGCTGGGTCTGGAAGTGCCACACAGAAAACATACAGAACTTTCACCTTTAAAGTCCCCTTTTCACTGAGCACAAACAACTCTGCATTAGCCAAAAAGGGAGTAAGAACTTACTCAAGTCTTTCTATGTTTTCTGTTGCTGTAGTATGAGCTAAGACAATGTTTACTCACCAGGAGGAGCTCAGGGCAGTGATCAGGACTTTCTCAACACCTTTCTCCAGTACACCTTCTCCTCTTCACTCCAAACCCCTGCAGGAGCACAATGCAAGCTGAGGCACTTACTCCTTAGGAAATAAAACAAAACTTAAAAAAAAAAAAAAAAAGAAAATCCAAACAAGCTAAAAAGCATTAGTCTCTCGCTTTCCACCCTCTTCTTAATTTACCCTGCCCCAGAACTTCCCTTCTCTAGCCTTATTCCAGGTGGATTTTCTCAGGCACCACTTGTTTCTCTCTCTGCCCACCCTCCCAGCTGGAGCTGATAGATGATCAAAAAGAAACTGCTCATCCCAGCACCATCATATCACACAGCCCCTTTCCCTAAAAGCCATGGTTCCCTTTTCTGTCTTCCCTGTAATTGCTGCCAGAAGGGCAGGAGCATCCTTGGTCTTTCTGAGACACCCTCAAATGATGGAGGGGTGCTTGGCAGTGGCACTTGTGTTCCTGCTGGCCGTGGTGCTTTCTTCTCCCTGCAGCCCACCCTGTGTTCTCCCCCTCCTTCCAGGCTGGGCTCCTCTTCCTTCAGTGGAAATGGCATTGGTCTCTGTCACCTCCTCCCTGCCACAGGCTGCACTTTGACCTCCACCATCAATAAGGTGCCTTGAGCACTTACAGGCTGTGATTTTTGGCTCACTTTAGCATCTCAAAGACAAGAATTGGTGTTGGAGTTGCACCTTTTCTGGTAGTTCCAAATGACGGAGTACTGGCCCAGCAGGAGGCTAAGCTCAACAACTGCATCTCTCCAGAAAGGACAGCTGCTTTCATCTGGAATTCCTGGACATCCTGGGCCACGTCCCCAGGCAGGGCAGAGGGATCAGCCAGTGCAAAGCTGTGGGTGGCACAGGGTGAGCAAAGCTGTCTGTGCAGCTGCTCTGTGCAGAGTCAGGAAAGATTCCAGTGGATACTTGGATCTCCAGCTCAGGGTTCTGCAGTGCTCCCCTGGATACCCCTGTACCCACCCTACACCCCCACGGAGCTGAATTCAAACAAGAGCTCAGCTTAGCACGTTGGCATTAGCCAAGTGATGTGAAAGTGGCACTGCCCAGGGTGAGTAGGGGGAAGGATGGACAAACAGATGAGTGATGGGGAAAATCTCCAGGAGAAAAGGAGACATTTGAAACTTAAATTATTTTGCAATAATTAACTGAGCGTTCTCTGTCCATGTCTTTGTCACAATGCAGTATGAAAACAAATAGTTTACTATGTCAGGCTTCAAGTCCTGAGACATATCTGTCCGTTTGTCCGTCCATCCATCCATCCATCCATCCGTCCATCTGTCCATCCATCCATCCATCCATCCGTCCATCCGTCCATCCATCCGTCCATCCATCCATCCATCCATCCACCCATCCCTGTGTACATATACACTCACACAAATCTTAGGATCTTTATCTTTTCTATGGACATGGCCAGAGATCCCTTCAATTACTGCTTTTACTTCCAATGTTTTCCATCTCCACCTGCCTCATTTCCCTACAGGCAGGATAATTTAAGGGCTTTTAGGGCCAAGTTACCAAATTGCAGCTTCCACAGAGGGCAGTCCAGCAGGAGCTGCTCCTCAAACACAGGGCTCAGTGTCCCTCCAAACTGCAAAATTCCCCTCTAGCAGATGGACACTCTGTCCATTATCCCTCCTGAAGGGAAATAGCAGTGCCAGCACATGGCGCTCCAGCCCTGCCAACCCCTCAGCGGGGCCCAGGGCAGCTGTCAGGACAACCTTCCCCCAGAGCTCTGCTCTGAACAAACTGCCTTGGGATGTGCCCGCTGCTGCCAGGGAGCTGGGCCTCCATCTGCAGGGACACTCAGCCTTACCCAAGGGGCTGCGCAACCTTCAGTGGTGTTTCCTTCTCCTCTGGACGCTATTACAGAGACACAGGAACAAATGACCCTCTGCCTGCATGGATTCATTGGCAGTTGTGAGGGTTTGAGACAGTCATTCCAACAATGACAATTCACCCCCCTCTTCCTCCAGCTCCGTATGCTGGGTGTGACTCCACTTGGCCTGGCACATCCCTTGGGGCAGTGGGGATTGAGTGTCCCAGCTGTGTCCCCTCCCTGTGCATTCTCGCTGGGGGGTGAGAGCCCAGAGCACCCAGGTGTCTTTTTGTTCATTAAAATCATGTATTTTTCACATTCTTGTCTTTACTGTTGAATAGAACATCACAAAAACCACTCACTAGTCCTACACCACTTAGGTCAAAATGATTTTTCATTGCTATTAATTCATTTCTCAAAAAACAAGTATAAAAGAAGTTTTTTGGCCTCATGAGCAATTATAGATTTATTATATGACACTATTTACTGATTTGAATATATTGCCGTTCCACGAATGTTTCCCCATTCCACGCTGGAATTCCCAGAGCTCATCCCGCAGTGCCGCTCCCTCTCCACCAGGAGGTGCTGCCGCTCCGTGTATGTTTCCCCATTCCACGCTGGAATTCCCAGAGCTCATCCCGCAGTGCCCGCTCCCTCCCCACCAGGAGGTGCTGCCGCTCTGTGTATGTTTTCTCAGTCCTGGTTGGAATTCCCAGAGCTGATCCCGCAGGTCCAGACAAGTTCAAAACGGTCCAAACAGGTCCAGACCAGTCCAAACCGATCAAGACCGATTCAAACCAGTCCAGATCGGTCCAAACCAGTCCAGGCCAGTTCAAACCAGTCCCAAACTCATCTCCATAGTCCCTATGCCATCTTTACCCTCCTCATCTGCAGCCCTAGTCCCTACATGAGCCCCTCAGTGATTTCAGCTCCAGACCCACAAGCTTTATTTCACTGCCAGATCTTCTCTCTCAGCTCCAGCTCCAGCTCTTCCGTTTGCTGACAGGAGAAGCTGCTCCAGGTTTCCATGGCAGGATCTTCCTTTTTGTTCCACCTCTGTGACCTTTCACATCCAACCCCACACTCCCAATCCCAGACCTGCATTTTTTAGTTCATCCCCACAATCCCTATTACAGACCAGCCAGTGCCAGAATTTGCTTCCCCACGCCAAGTCCCTGGCCCAGCTGCAAAGATGCTTTCCCAGATCCATAGACGCAATCCCAGTGCCACAGTCATTTCTGCCCCAACCCCACAGTCCCAAACTCATCTCCATAGTCTCTATGTGTTATGGGTTTAGCCAGGTAGGCCTAAATTTAAGCTTTTGGATTTCAGGATAGGCCTGGGACTGTCAGCTGATAGCTAGCTCAGCCCAGCTTTACCCTCCTCATCTGTGGGCCTAGTCCCTACATGAGCCCCTCAGTGGTTTCAGCTCCAGACCCACAAGCTTTATTTCACTGCCAGATCTTCTCTCTCAGCTCCTGCTCTTCCCTTCGCCGATAGGTGAAGCTGCTCCAGGTTCCGGGAAAGTGGGCACAGCTGCAACAGAGTGGGCCCGCCCCGCCTGGCACCTGCTGGGGACTCCTGCGGCCTCTTGGTCACCGTCAGGGGTGACACACCTGACACACACAGGTCAATCAGGTTCTGAAACCCAAGAGTGTTCAGAGCCCATTAGCAATTCTGGGCCATTTATAGCTGGAAATTTAAAGCTGGAAGGAAAACCACAAAGCACTGAGCCCTCAGCATGTTGGTCTCCTCGCTCCCAAGCATCACCCTGCTGATCAGAATAACTGAATATATTTTGGAACTTTAAGTGGTCTCCACTGCAAACATACCTTGACATATCTTCTTCCTCCATAGAAAACATCCTTTGGAGAACAGTTGGTTTGAACACAGGGAAGAGACACATTTTTAGGGGCGTAACTTATTTAGGGATATTTCACTACAACACTGGAGCAAATAGAGACCTCATTGAAAATTAAAATGTTCATAGGGAAGAGTGATTCCATATGAGTTTTAAGTTTCAAATTTCACAAAATGTTTTGCTCTAACATTTTTCAAGGGAAAAGTTCCAAGTTTAGAGCCTGAAATGGTTTCATTTAATACAGTGTTTCTTTCTTCTACAGATTTTCTTTTCCAAGCTCGGCTGTTGAAGCTGAACTGAAATGTCAGACATCTTTTGTGTCCTCAATAGGTCCAACAACATACTGTTCTCATTTTTTTTATTAGAGGTGTGATTCCAAATGGAAAAAGAGTTACAGCTAATTTTTTCATTCATATTAAAAAAAAAACTCTTCCCCACCCTGACACAGTGAAGAGGAAAAAAAAGCTAAAATTGTTTGTGCTAGGTGTGCCTCTGCCTTCCAGATAAAAAAGACCAGAGGCTTCCTAATGCAAGTGTATGACTTTGCCTGGAGCAGTGGAGCAAGTTCAGCCTGGGGAGCAGAGATTTAAGGCTACTAAGCAGCTGGTTTCATTTAGACAAAAGCCACATCATTTCCCCATGGCTCTGTTGATTTCTCTGCTACCAGGAAACCTCCAACAATCATTGGAAGACAGTCTCAAAGACTTTCCTGCAATGTTCATAAGAAATGGCTTTAATCCCACACCCAGCATAAGAACTTGCTGTATGTTCCAGGCTGCTACCAAGGCTGTGACTCTCTTTCCTGCATCTTTAATGCCTGGGCAAAACTACATTTCTAATCTGTATGTCATGTTCAGCTTCATCTCTCCCAGATTATAAACTTGAACATAAAGGCAATTCTCATTGCCACTGGAAGGAGTGAATCTCCCCTCATTCCCTGGAAAAAGAAAACCAGCATTTGCCAAGGCAGACACTCCAGCCTAACCTTCTTTTCATGTAACACAAGGAAAAAGCACCTCTATACCTCCCTTACATAATGACAGCAAAGTCCCTGGAGTCATGGCTTTTATTTCTAGCTCTGACACAGACACCTGATGTGAACTTGCAGAGTATTCTGGGTGAACCAGCTCTTTAAAATCTGAGTAACTCATCACATTGAATAAATCTGTGAGGAAAATAAAATGCTACTCTATGCTTGAGAAAAAGTCAGAACGAGATTGTCTGCAGCTCAGTGCTGAACAAAATAAGCATCTTGACTCTTTGTTTTCTAATGACAAATTTCTTTCCTAAATAAATTTTCCTAATCCTCAGTGCCTGCCTAACTTGTGAGTGGTTTATTGTTGAGTCAGAGAACCTGCCTCTCACCATGGCCACAATTCAGCCCAGCTAACGGCAGGCACTGAGCTCCTTGAGTCTGCTCAAGGGCTTTATGTGTTTAATGAAGAGACAGACAATGGTGTAAGGCAGTTCAGATGTGGTGACAGAGCTGACTCACTCGCTCTCTGTAACCTGAACATCCTAGACATGATTATAAAGAAAATAATAACCACTATCTGGGGGGCCAAGGCCAACTTTTTGCATCCATCAATCACTGGAAGGCCACACGAGCCAGACTGTAACCTCACTGCTGTGCTGTATTAAAGACCAGAAAGCAGCAGAAATGCACGAAGGTTTTTTCTATGCCTGAAGCCTCAGCTAGAGGCAAACTCGCTAAATTTTCCATGGAAAGCTTTAGCTTGAGGGAGGAGAGCAGGGTGGAGGTAACAGTATCAGTCACTTAGTGACAAACTGCTGCCTGGCACTGCCTCCTCAAGGAATGAGCCAGCTGCAGTCACTGCTGCCAGCCTTCAACATCATCAGCTGACTGAAGGGCCCCTATTCATATCTGAGCAATACTTATTTTCGCCAGCAGGTTCAGCCCTGGGAATCGCTTTGAGGACAAGGTAAGCCTAGTGGGATTTGGCCAGTTAATGCTTATCTGTATCACTGGGTATCCAAACACCAAGTACAGGACAAATATCCTTCCATTACACCAAGTAAGAAGAACATGCAGGAGATCATCCTTATTTCATAGATATGGGAAAAGAAAGAGAAGGACTGGGACAAGAACACCACTCTTACCACTCTGGCATATGGTAGAAAGGGCAATCAATACCTGTACCTTCATGATTAAGGGTCCAGTAATAGGGTGGTTTGCTTTCACCACCTCACACCAGCAAGAAAATGCCCATTTTTCCTTCCCAGGCGCTGCTAATATCCTAAAATCACAAGAGCTTTAGGTGTTGTGTGACACTCACACCCTGGTCCTTTAAATGCTCCATGCCTAAAATGACACCATTACCTGACTCTTCTCTACACAGTCAGCTCGTAAGTATTTACAGAGAGAAAAGAAGAGCTGTCTTGATGCTCCCTGTTTTCTGAAGTTGAGCTTCTGGGCCATGAAACATCACGGCTCCGACTGGTGCCATGTCCTGACATTGCCAGAACATGCTACGTGTCTGCCCCAGCAGAAGGGTTCAGATCTACCTCCAGGTTGTGGTCTCCACATTCTACCTCCACCCTGGATCTTGTGCTGCTCCCTCAAATTTCAGCAGAACCACCAGCATCCACCTCATCCACTTTGCTTCCCCAGCAGCCACGGAAGCAGCTGTGCTATACAGTCTCACTTCTGAGAGCCAGTTCTGTGCAGACCAAGGAGACTTTCCTCTCAGACCTGCCCTACCTTTAGGCAGACCAGATTTCAACCACTCACACAAGTAGCACAAACACAATACAACCTGTTTCACTCAGTATAGTTTTCCTGCCCAAAAGTTGTCCAAAAGTTCAGACAAATGATTGAACAAGTCCTGGCTGTAAACAACACACACAAAACCTAAACCCAAGCCGTTTTAGAATGTCTTACACCAGTCAGCACGTGCTTTTACGTGCTTAAAATAGGTCACACTGCAACAAACCCCTACCACTAGCTAAAGACCCAAAGGAATTATCCTTCGTGCTTACTATCAAATACACATCCAATGAAAAATGAGCACAGTCCCATGGGAAGCTTTCAGAGCTGAGGAAGCTCCTCAAGGTACCCACTTGAAAAATTGATACGACTTCTTTCCAAGCTGCAAGATGCTACTACAGGCAAATTGATGGGTAACTCTGACATCTTTCAGCTGTCACCCCTGTCTTGGTGTTGGCTGCTGACAGTGGGAACAGGAGAGGACAGAATTCACTGAGGTAACCCGAATGCCTCATGCAGGCACACATGTATCTATCACTTCAGGTCAGCTATCTGTCTTTCCAGAGAGGTCCCAGTCTTTCATGTCCTTTTCTTTGTGCACAGCGGCCTGCAGGACAGATGGAAAAGATTCTAGAGTAAAGGTGGTATCTGGTGTGAATAAGGGTGAAAGTGTTTTGGCTGGGAGCAAGTGGGTATGCAAAGGCATGGGAGCTGTGATTCATGAAATGCTTCCCTTCCAAAGCAGTTCCCCACCTTGCAAAGCGCAAGTCACTGGCGCTCGGCAGCAGGAACTGAGTAGCCAGGCATTTGGCAGGAATGTTTCTGGGGCAAGTGCCAGGGCTCGAGCTGCGTGGCAGCCAGAGCGTCTCCTCAGAGCAGCTCTGATGGAGCATCACCAGGAACAAAACGAGACTTCCTGAAACTGCTGAAAGGGAAGATAGAAAATTCATCCAGCACTCGATCCAAGAGGGCGTAAAATACACAGGGATCATGTTTTCTCTCCAGTTCCAAATAAAATCCCCAATGTCGATATTTTGAATGGTCCCAAGGAACAAATTCAGCAGTAGCCCGGCCTGAGAGATCACAACCACTGGAAAAATGGAGTGCAAACTGAGCTGCAGCAGCACAGGATTTCTCTCTCCCTAACACCATGGGCTACTGCAGCCGTGCATGCCCTCAGTGTAACACTGCCAATTATCCCTTCCAAGCACACTGATGCTTCTCCTGACCTTGATTCCTCTGCTAGGAAATGCCTAACCAAGGGGGATGCTCTGTGTGCTTCAGTACAGCCTAGATTTTAAATGCTACAACCCTCACAGCAGGGGCACCCCATCTGCCTCAAATCCAGCCCAACTCCTCTCCTCTTGTGTAGACAACTCGAGGATGACCACACCAATATTTTAATCAGACTCTCAAGAGCACGGAAATGTTTAAAATTGGCACAAAGAACAAAACAGCATATTCAACATTTCAACTCTAGCAATACCAAATATTTTATTCAAAATGCTGTTTTGGGAATCATTTTGTTGGAAAAAAACCCAAACCAACCAACCAACCAACCAAAAAACTAGATGCAGTTCAGGAAGGCCTGGGGAATAGGAACTAACAAGCCCAAAAGATTTAAAAACAGAAGATGTAGGAAAAGGATTTTTTTTTGTTTTTAGTCTTTGTGGTCCTGACTTCATTGTTTCTAAATCACTAGGGGCCAACAATACTTACTTAAGATCTTGTTGATTAGAAAAGTATCACAAGCTATGCCAAAGTTTAAATATCAGGAGTCAGTTTTAATTGTTCCTAAAGGAAAACTTCAAGACTAGGAAGAAAAAAACCCACTTTCCTTTATTAACTAAGGGGGTTACTCCTTCAATCATCAATAACTTTGCAGAACAGAACACAAAGCTGTGAAACCAAACAGTCTGAAGTGGGAATGACAGGACATGCACTTCTTAGCGTGGTTTGAGATGTAGTCAGAGCACAAAGTCTGGGCAAAACACAGACAAATCCGAAGTGCAAAGTTCCCTTGCCTGCCTTTGGAAGAAAATATGCATTTGCTGTTCTATAAAGAAACAAGATCCCTGCAAAACAAGAGTTCACATCCATGCACAAATACCAAGTTACATTCTCCTGAGCCACTGGCAAAAGGACTAACCTTCCATGCTCAAATTAACATTTCCACTCTTCCAGTCCAGCCTGCAATTGGGAAAGCCACAGACTCACAGTCAAAACCAGAAACCACAGATTCATCTATGGAAATTACAGCTCCTATCACCATGAAATTATCTGGGAACGAACTGATCTTTGGCATTCCAAGAAAAGGGAATGGTACCACTCTCTCCCGAGCCATGATGGGCTGCTATGGAGGCAAACTTCCTTCCTAGCACTCCGGCAAAGCAAGTACAAGAGCAATCACAGCTGTGTCCTGAGCACAGGACACCACTCTTAGTCTAAGGGTTACTAATGCAACCACAGGCCTTTGTGGGTATGGATTCAGGGCTGGGCAGATGCTGGAGGAAACATTAATCTCTGTGGGGCAGAAAGAGCAACAAAAATGTCCTGTGAGCAGGGAAGATCAAACAAGAGTAAAAGTACTTATTCATTGCTTCTCTTCTTTGCCTCCATTTGTAGCTGAGCTGCTTATGCCAGAAAAAATATCTCTGAAAAAGAACCTTTTTTTTCCTCTCAACCACTGACAAAAAGGTTTGCTGAATAATAAGTATTTACATAAAAAGTAGGAGTTAAAATGACCATGAGTGGCACAAATACAGCAGATGGAATTTGAAGCTGGTTCAGAGAGCAGAGAGGGGATGGAGGTGAAGCCTTCCCTTCTCCTCCCCTTGTGATTAGGAAGTCTGTGCAACCTGGAAGGCCTCCAAAAAGCAAACTCCTCCTCAACCTGACATAAAACTGAACCTCCAGCTGGATCCTGTGTGTCCTAGAAGGGCTACTCACATATCTGAGATTCTGTCCTGGGCCTCTTGGCAGAGCTCCTGGTTGTACACCATATAAAAAGCCAATATTAGCTATCAAAATAGGATTTGGAAGCTTCCATATTCCAGAATAATATTTAACTAGTAGGTTAAAGACAGCAGTGGCACCTTCTTTAATGAATTATGGGCTTTGTTTTTAGCTGAATATACTCAAAATGGCTAAGTGATCTGTTTTAGCTGTTAGGGGAAGAATTTAGTTCAGACAAGACACAAAACTTCAGCAGCCACCACTACCTGCCCCTCGTGTCTGTGAGCAAACTTGCTGGTCACAAGCCAGGTTACAGTTTATTGGTCCATCATCATCATCATCATCATCAT
>JAWWEV010000002.1:4451086-4483425 GCA_035583235.1 Hafferia zeledoni
TGTAGCTCTGATTTATAATCTCTCTCGTGTTGAGTTCATTTCTCCTGCTGGTTTACCTTGAAACCAGCACAACTGCCCAAAGCAGCCAACCTCTCTGCCTAAGGAACTTAATTCCTCAATTTCCCGACAGTTCCAAAAGGTGGGCAGCAGCAAAGGAGGGTGATTTTCCCAAAGCAGCCAATCTCACTGTTTAAGGAACTTCATTCCTTAATTTCCCGACAGTTCCAACGAGTCCCCAGGAGCAAAGGAAAGTGATTTTCTCGTCAGATTGAGGGTGAAAGGGACACGGGCATTTATTTACTCACACAACCAACTCCTCCCATTCAGATCGAGACACCAAAGACACAATCCCGGGAATACCACCCGTTGTTTCTAAACACAGCACCGCCCACGGACATTTGGTTACTCGCACAACCAACCCCTGCCCTCCCACCCTGCAGCTTGAGCTGCTCTGACAAACCCAAAGCCACTCACATGTCGTTGTGCAGCAAATACAGCGCCAGGAGCTGCCCATAAACCAGGGGCGTTGCGATCCCTCCAGGGGCCTAAAAACAAACACAAGCCGTTTGGTTACACATTTTTAGGAGCAGGAGGACACAAAGCACAGCGGGAAGTCAAGAGTCAGGAAAGCTGAACACTTCAGGACAACAGATTTGGGGGTTTTTTCCAATCACATTGTAGGTTCAGTCAATTGTTTTAATATCAATGCAGATGCACCTTACTAAGAAGCTGCTCTGTGTGCTCCTCCAAAGGCTGAGAATGCTCCTCCAAAGGCCGGGAATACACAGCTTCCAAAGGGATGGTAATGCACCTGCACAGATCCCAAAGGGATGGGAATTCACAGCTCCCCAAGGGTGGGAATGCACCTGCACAGCTCCCAAGGGATGGGAATGCACCTGCACAGCTCCCAAGGGATGGGAATTCACAGCTCCCCAAGGGTGGGAATGCACCTGCACAGCTCCCCAAGGGTGGGAATGCACCTGCACAGCTCCCAAGGGATGGGAATTCACAGCTCCCCAAGGGATGGGAATGCACCTGCACAGCTCCCAAGGGATGGGAATGCACGTTCCCTGCTCCCAGGGGACGGGAACACACTGCTCCCAAGGCCGGGAATGCCCCTCACACCCCCAGCCCTATCCAGCTCCCCCACCCGCACAGGGCCCTGTCCCGCCACGCTCGGCCGCTGCTCGGGCACGGAATGGAACCCAAACACACCAGTGTGGCCGAAACTCGCGAGTGCCCCGAGGCCTCACCGGCCAGGCCGGGGGGCGGTTCTGAACACTGGGGACACACACAGACGCACAGATCACACGAACACACACATGAACACAAACACATGGAACACACACACCTCCAGCTCGCGGCTCTCGCATTGCTCCAGGAGCCTCCTGAAGCTCCCGGCGCCCTCCGCCGCCACCGCCACCGGCATCTTGCCCGAGAGATGGCGTCACTTCCGTCGCCGTCTGACGCCAACTTCTGCCCGGCCTCCTGCGCGGTGGGACCACGCGTGCCCGGGAGTGGGCGTGGTCCCCGTGGGGGCGGGGCCAGAGCCGTTCTCGGCATCCCGACCCGCGCATTCCCTGCGCATCTCCCGCACTCCGGCATGGGAAGCGCTTTCCCAGTTCCGCACCTGCGTCTGCCGAGCTTTCAAACCAGTTTGATGATGTTCCCTGTAAAACCTCCTGCTGTGCTGCTGGAGAGAGGGATACGCAGACCCCTGGGATATCCTGAGCTGGGAGGGACCCACGGGGATCAACTCCAGCTCCTGGCCTTGCACAGACATCCAACAATCCCACCCTGTCCCTCAGAGCATCATCCGAAAACTCCTGGAGCTCTGGTAGCCTTGGGGCCGTGCCCACTGCCCTGAGGAGCCTGTTCAGTGCCCACCACCCTCTGGGGAAGAACCTTGTCCTGAGATCCACCAAAACCTGCCCTGGGGAGCCTGGTCAGTGCCCATCAGCCCCAGGGGGAAGAGCCTTTCCCTGAGAACCACCCAAACCTGCCCTGAAAACCTGTTCAGTGCCCACCACCCCCTGGGGGAAGAGCCTGTTCCTGATACCCACCCAAACCTGCCCTGGCACAGCTCCAATATATATACAACACACCATTCAATATATCCACAGTATAGGATTCAATATATGTACAATACAGCATTTGATACAACCACAATCCAGGATTCAATACATATACAGCAAATCATCCCTATCTGTGGGTATAAACCCAATGAAACAGCCCATAATATGCCCAAATAGCATCTATCAGCACATGTGCTATTCCATAGGTGGGACCCCCCACCCTCTGCCGTGGCCTTGCCGTGGCTCTGGTTCCATCCCCAGGGTGGTCCCACCTGAGGTGGCACCAGGACCCCCCAGTCCTGCCTACCTGCCCCCAAAATCAGGCTCATGGGCCTTATTTCTGGCTGGAGGGGGTTGAATGTGTTTGCAGCCCAGTCTGAGGAGAGAATTGATGGAAAATGGCAAGATCATCCCCAATCTTTGCAACTTTTGGGACCGTAGGTGTAACCTCACCGTTTTAAGGTAGAATTAACCTTAATGAGGGGGCTCCTTTTCTGCAAACCTTTGCTTTCTGATACGATGGATTTGCTTTTCCTCAGCCCCACAATCCTTGAGCAAAGCCTGACCCCAGCACTTCTCAGCACCCTCATCCCCAAACATCAACTTCCCAAACCACTTCTTGTTCATATGGATGGTTCCCCCAAGCCCTGCTCAAAAGCTGCACCACTCCAATCCGAAATTAGGATGCTCTGTGTTGCAGGCTCATCCAGAGGTGCTCCCCAAACTTCTGCACTGGAAAAAGGAAGGAATTGGGGCGCTCAGCCCCTCGATGCTTCGGTGTAAAGAAACAACGCTGTAAATCCTGCGCGCTTTGCCGCGGGCGCTCCGCGATCCGGGAGAGGTCTTGGCTATGGGAAAACAAACCCAAGGCGTGTTGGTGTTTGCTGTGGGCTTTTCCCAGGGGAGAGCACTCGGAGGAGCGTTCCAGGCGGTGGCACTGCTGCTCCGCCGGCTCAGGCTCCGCTTTTCCCGGGAAACCCGCTCGCATCCCGCTCCGTCTCCCGCGGCCGCTTCTCGTCACCGTCAGCCCCGTCACTTGGACGCTCGGACATCCGAGAGGAACCCGGTCCCCACCTTTCGCTCCCATTCCCAGTTCTCTCGCGTTTTCGGGGGGCGAGCAAAGTCGGAGGCAGCTCGTGAGGATGCCGGGGGCGACCTTCCCCTGGCACCAGCAGGGCTGAGGGCAGAGCATCCCAAACACGCTGATTCCCTTGGCACCAGCAGGGCTGAGGGCACAGCATCCCAACCACACTGATTTGGGGAGGATTCACCTCGTGCTGGGATGTCCTGGGGCTGCGATCCCACCGCCCGATGCCACCCTCCTGCCCTGTGGTTCCAGCTGGGAAGGCACGAGCCGGTCCCTGCCACCGTGTTGGGCCCGGGCACAAGCACAGCCTCTGTCTGTGCTCCTTCTCTCTGCCGGGAAATCTTTTCATTTTGGGGCAAAAACCCCAGTAAAAATGGAACAGATGAGAGGATTCCTCGAGAGGGCACTAGCTGCAAGGGAAACCACCGAAAAATCCCAGGAAGTCAGACATCCAAACATCCCACGGCCCCTCCCATGTCCCATGTAAGAAACTCTTGCAATTTGGGGCAGTTGCACTTCGTTGTGGTTTTTTGGTGGCTTTTTTTTTTATGTTTCTTTTTGCTTTTCATTTTGTTTTTGGAACAACAAAGGAAATGTTACTTAGCTGGGCCTCCCAAATCCACCAGCACCTCTCTGGAAGCAATTCCTTGGCATGGGGACAGCCAGAAAAGCTGTATCCTCTTTCTCTATCCCTCCCTCCATCCCTCTCCTCTTGCCTCTCTTTAACACTGTAGGGAACATGTCCCTGCCATCCTGCACTGCATCCTCACCTCAACCAATCCAGCCTGGCCGGGGACACTTCCAGGATGGGGCAGTCACGGCTTCTCTTGGCAATCTGTGCCAGGAAAGAGTCCAAATATACCAAATGCAGCCCTTTGCAAAGGAGGAGACTCCTGGATCCCTGGGCAGACCCTGCTCGCTCCCACAGGGGCCACCCAGTCCCTCCTACCTGGCACCATCAGCCCCTCCGCCCAGGGATGGACACTGCCTGAACCAGCATCCCAGGACATCACAGGGTCATTTATTTTAGTCAGGGGGTTCTCTTCTATCCAGACACTGACAGGAGAGGCCAGACTCATAGAACAGCAGAACACGTTGCTAAGTCTATCCCACTGGCAAAGCTAACCACGTTAAATTAACGGGAAGGCTCTCTGACTTGACAGGATCCTGATTTGTCTCTGGCCCACAGGCTTGAAAAGCACTTTTAGAGGTGGCCACCAGCTGCTGCAGAAGTGTAAAGTAAATTTAATGTGATTTTTATTCAGCTCCTGGTGATGATGGCGGGAAAATCTCAGCAACTCATTTGTGCCTTGCATGAGTTTTAATGCAGAGATGGAAATGGATCCAAGTTCTGCCATCCTGGACAGCCCCAAGTAGTGTTCAAAGCAGTACCAAGACACTTCCAAGGAAAATCAGCAGAGATTTCGTGACAGGGCTTTATTTTCCCAGTTGTTTCCATGTGCTGCCTGCGATCTGGAGGTGCCCTCTGGAAAGATGATTGCAAGTGGTTTCCCTTTCTCATCTGCTTCAAAAGAATCACGATGGGGAAACTGAGATGCAGTGGAGTGATATAGAACAATAGGACAGTTAATTTAATGTGAAAGTCAAAGAAAATGGTGCTAAAGGGTCAGGCTGAACCTCTCCACACCCTTCCCACCCCTCATCACCCTGACTGGTATTAGCTGGGCTGCTCTGACCATGGGCTGGATCCAAATACGTTATTTCCTTCCATGACATCAAAGGGGGAAACGCCTCATTTTTTAGGAGCTGAGCCCATGGAAGGAAACAGTGAGTGGCTGCTGGGAAATGAGCACTGCTTTTCCCCCAAACAAGTTATTTTCATCTATTTCATTTTCATAGGAGCGTTGGTTTAAACTGCAGTAAAAAAGAAGGTCTCTGGGATATTTGGGATATTACTTTCTATCCCTTTCCTCATCCTTGTTTCATCAACTCTGACCTGAGTTCTTGGTTATACAGGTTTATAGAACAGCACTATGGCATAATTAACTGGCACAGGGTGCCCAGAGAAGCTGTGGCTGCCCCTGGATCCTTGGGAGTGTCCAAGGCCAGGTTGGACAGGGCTTGGAGCAACCTGGGACAGTGGAAGGTGTCCCTGCCCATGGCAGGGGTGGGATGGGATGAGCTTTAAGATCCCTTCAGACCCAAACCACTCTGGGATTCTCTGAATTAAAGGAAAAATCCCTAAATCAGGGAGGCTGAGGAGCCTGCAGGGTGTGTAGGATACCGTGATGTGATTGGAATGGCACGAGGTGCTGAGGACTGTCCCCCGACCTGTGCTTGTCCATGGGACTCTGGGTCTCTCCTGCTGCTGCTCTGGATCAAATCTCCCCTGAGCTGAGGTCTGGGGGTCACTGAGCTGCCTTCTGTCCACCCTGAACATCTTTTTTCCCCCCTTCCTCTCATCTGCTCCAGGAGGAAGCAGGAGCACTGGCTTCTGCCAGCAGATCTGGAGGCAAAGGTTACCCTTTCTCAACCCGCCAAGGGGATAAGAGACCTAGTGTGTATTTAACCTAAACTTTGTTTTTATGACTTTATAGGCTTGTCTGTGCATTTTCCTGTTTTTGCTTTGTTCTCCGAGATCCTCAGCCAAGTTTCTGTCCCCTCCCTGGCTCCTGGGCCAGCAGCTCTTGCTTTCCACATTTTTTAATTCTCTGTGGCAAAGACTTTCAGTACTTTTGGGCGATACAGCAGCTCTTCTCCTGGCTGCATCCCCACCACGCTGCTCCCTCGCTTGAAAATCCCTAAAATCCCCCAAATCTGGGGGGATGAAGAGAGGATGGGGATTCCTGGTCCACTGTAGGGTGTTTAGGGATCAAGCATCCAGCAGGGAAGATTTGTGGGGATGAAGTGGGGGGATCCCAGGATGACACCTCGGGGTGTTTGAGGAATAGAGTGGAGCATCCCTGGTCCAGCCAGGGCATTTGGGGATGGAGCAGGCGGGTTCCTGGTCCAACAGGGGTGTTGGAGTGTATGAATTGAGGGACTCCCTAGTGCAGCAAAATGGAGTGAATGACCCCTGCTCCAGCTGGGGCATTTCAGGGATGGAGCATCTCCCTGTGCAGGAGACCCTCTCCAGTCGATGTCTTTACCAACAGGAAGTTGGTAAAGTACATGGGGAGTGAGCCCAGGGGCCTCCCAGTTTGTGCAATCGAGGTGGGATGAGCCTCCCGTGCCAGGACGGGAGATGCTCCTGCAGAAACCTCCTGCCCGGCTCACATCCCTCCTCCTGCCAGGAGTGCGATGCAGTGCCGTGTGTCCCTGGGCACGCTTTTAAAGCTCCTCATGTCCCGTCATTGCACGCGTGTTACAAACCACCTCTTGGGCGCCAGAGCCACCGGAACTACACCGGGCGAGCACTCGGGCGAGCGCAAGGAAACCCGCAATTAGCCAGGCGGGCTTTGATCTCGGGAGGTGCAGGAGTTCAGGCAGCTGTGCCGAGCCCTGTCCCGCAGCCGCTGCTCTCCTGCTAACAAAGAGCGTGCTGTGTCCCCGCCGCCTCTCTGCGCTCCTGTCCCCAACCCGCGGCCACCTGTCCCCGCCGCCTCGCTGAGCTCCTGTCCCCAGCCCGCGGCCACCTGTCCCCGCCGCCCCGGCGGTGCCGCCACTCGCATTTCACGGCCCCGACGCCTGCCAGGAGCTGCCGGGCTTTGCTCTGCCTCGCTCCAGGTGCCCGTGGCAATGGCTCTTTGTTCCCTGCCGGCAGCTGTGCCCTCCATCCAGCTGTGCCGGGATGCGGGCGGGCAGCGGGAGGCAGCCGGGATGAGGGGCAGGGCACGGGACCCCCTGTGAGCACCCCGGGGGACAACAAAGAAGGGACACTTCCCGTTCTGCACGGGGTGTTTCCTGAGGAACCGGGGGTGGCAGCCCAAAGCCAAGCCCAGGCCACCAGGCTGCCTTGAGGGCGGGAGGAGCCAAGTTTGCCTCTCGTTGTGGCTGTCCTGGAAAGGCTGAGCTTCCACCTCTGGATCAGCCCCAGAACTGGGCCCGAGAAACCTCTACCACCTGCAGCACTCAAGGTGGCATCGCTCCAGGAGTCACCTTGGCAACAGCACCAACCCCAACCTCACAGGGCCTTTCCATCCCAAATTCCATGGGTCTTTGTTGGCAGGGTGCTGAGGGGAAGTGATTCTTAAAACAAGGCTACAAATCCCTTCCAGACTTGAACCACACTCTTCCCATGGCTGCCGGAATAAGGTGGGTCTGGAAAGGAAGAGACGCGGATATAAAACAAGAGGTGGGGAAAAACAACTTGGAAAAGCAATCAAGTGTCTTTCCAGAACAATAAATATTTCATGGCATAGGCAGGCACAGCCCAGGCCATCAGCCTGTGATGGAGAGGTCTCTTCCCATCCCTCAGTGGCTTCCTGTCTTCAAAGGCAATGGTTTGAAGAGCCCACAGCCCTCGAAGCCCATAATTCTGCTTGGAGCCTGGATGTGTGTGGTGGGAGGTCCTGCCATTCCTGCTATTCCTGCCGTTCCAGCTGTGCAGCTCTGGAGAGGCTCCTGCCCTATTCCCTTGGTTGTGCTCCCACTTTGCACAGAGCCTCATAGACAAAAGGACATGGTGCCAATGTTCACCACCACCATCAGCTCCATCAGAAACTCCCTCCTGCTTCATCCCATTCCAAAACACTCATCATTTGTTTTATGAGGACAACAGTAAGATTTAGGAATTGTTTTACAGGATGCGTTTCCCTCAGTGGCACCCCAAAGCTCTCCCAGGGAACCTGAAATGCCAAACATCTGGGTGTGGAGACAACAGCATGTTCATTGTTTTGCAGCCTTTTAGAATCCATCCAATGATTTTTAAATAGACTGGATGGAAAATGATGGGAATTCCCGGCCCTGGAGACCATTATTCCCACATGCCAAGCCCGACGCCACCGACTGTAACGAGGCCTCTGAAGTTAATCAAATTCCTGCCTGAACAAACTTTTATCCTGCTGGTTGGGAAAATGACTTGTGCATCATAAAAGCAGCATCACTCAGGCTGTTAAACTGTCATCTGTGGAAAGGAAGGCAAAGGAGCAGGAGGAATATATTTGTTAAATCACATAGAAGCAGTAATATATATTTAAAATATGTCTTGATTAGGTTACTGCGGGTTGTTGAGTTGAAAGCACAAGGGTGAACTGATCAAGTGCTGTGCCAGCAATTGAGGTCTCCCATTTAAATTTATCTCCAAACTTTAACTGATTTTCGTACAAAACATCCATACATCACCCCTCCATGCCTGGAAAGGCTCCATTCCTAGAGCAGTCCTCTGTAAAAAAGCTTTCATTGACAGTTAAATGAATAAATGACTGAATCACTTCAAAGCCCCCAAAGGAGTGTGTTTTTGAAGAACACATTTGAGATGACAGCATCCACCTCGATTCCAAAATTCCTGATGATCCTCCATTCTGATGAAAGATCTCTGTTGCACGAGAGGAGTTTTGCAGAGAAAAAACTCTTCCAGCTGGCCCAAATTAAGTTCTCCTTTGTCCAGATGAAGCACATTTCTAGAACTGGGTTTTCAAAGCCCTTGTGGGTGTGGATCTGGGGGACCTACAGGGGGAGCCTCCAGCCACCACCATGCTGTTCTGGATTTTATGTGACAGCAAGAGCTGGGATGTTTTAACCTGCACTGAAAGACACCAGTGTCCAAGCACTGGAAGAGTCTCCAAGAGGGCAGAAAGGAGGTGAAGGTACTTATGGGGTTGCAGAGAACATCAGGGTCATGGATGGTGACCTCTTGTTTCTGCCTCTGTTCTCCCTCTGCTGTTGGGAAATGCAGCTGGGCACAGGTCCATCCTCAGGCCAGATGTCCAGGCCCCCCCAGCCTCACCCCTGGCTGTTCTCAGCAGCTCTCTGGGCTGGCTCAGGCCAGGTGTGGCAGGACAAACCCACTGACCCCACACTCTGGCTGTGTCCCTGCCAGGCCCTGGGAGGCAGGACCTGATGTTCCCTGAACAGCATGTTCCCTGGGCCAGGCTCACTCCCAGTTTGTCCCAGTCTGGCCCAGAGTCATGAGGCATGCCCAGAAAGAGGGGCCAGCATGGGAAGCGGCTCAGTGGGATTGTTTCCAGACCGGTGCAGCTGGGAAAGTTTATTTTGCTAAGCTGCTACTGTCCCAGAGCTATTAAAGGCACACTTGGTGCATCAGCCCCTATTTGAGCCACGCTGGTGAAACTCAGGATGGGCCAAGCATCACATCAAACCCAGGAGGAAGTGATTTGGAAGAGGTCTCAGATCTGCTCTCATTAGCACCACAGGCTGTTTTTTTCAGCTGCTAATTAACAGCTGCCTTCCATAATATGTAGTGTCAAAAACCCCCAGCAAACCAACCTGAGGCATTTAACGAGGGATATTTACCTGAGGCCATCTCTTCATGTGAAGGAGCATGAGGAGGAGGGGACAGTCACACGAGCCCACCACGGCCACTCTGATGTCAGGCAGCTCCAGTTCTGGGGATGCCATTCTGGAAAAGCAGAAAGATGGGATGTGGATGAGGACTTGGGACACACCAGGTTCTCCCACCACCTGTGGGACCACACCACTTGTTTCTATGGCAGAGAAAGGTTTGGAGCATGTTCAGCATGCCAGGAAACACAGAGCATGGCTCCAGGCATTCCCTTCTCTGAACCTGTCCCGCCTTAGGGAAGCTGAGGGAGCCCTCCAGAGCCAGAGGTTTCCACCTACAAAGAATCCCAAGAAATCCTTGAATAGAATCATTAAGTTTGGAAAACACATCCAAGATCATCAAGTCCAGCCTTGAACCAAACCATGTCCACTAAACCATTCCAGTACGTGCCATGTCTACTCAGCTCTTTGAACACTTCCAGGAGTGGTGATTCCACTACTTCCACTGCTTAGCTCCTCTTTTAGTGTTGAAAGTTTTCCTGATACCCAACTTGCCTCACCCCTGGTGCAGTTTGAAACTATTTCCCCCTGTCTCGTCCCTCGTGCCTCAGCCTGCAGGGATCAGGGATGCTCCCTGTGCTGCCTGCAGGGGTCAGGGATGCTCCTTCCTGGGGCAACAACAACTCTGGACTACACCCAACACGGCCAAGGGAGGAGCTGCCACCAGGTTTTGTGAGGGGGGGTTAGGCAGGATCTGGACCTGAGAGGGGCTCAGGGGTGCCCAGGTGGATGCCTAAGCTCAGGGACACGCAGTGAGTGAGCAGGAGGTCATGTGAGATGTTTGTTCAGTGGATTTGCACAGGAACAGCCTTGGAAGGCAGGAGATGGGAAAATGACTGTGTGCCAAGGTGGGCATTACACTAATTGGCTGTTTAAACCAATGACTGATGAGCTGTTGGTTTTCCTTTAGCACTTCCCTGCACCAACCCACACTTACTGTTTACTGCAAAAGATTTCCACAGAAAGGACTCAAGATATTCCCAAGTTTTAACACAGGAGCCCATACTAAGTGTCTCTTGGGCATAGAAAGCTGCTGGAGCTGGAAAGGGGCTGGAGCAGCAGCTGAGGGAGCTGGGGGGGCTCAGCCCGGAGAAAAGGAGGCTCAGGGGGCACCTTCTGGCTCTGCAACCCCTGCCAGAAGGGGGGAGCTGGGACAGGGGGTCGGGCTCTGCTCCAGGGCACAGGGACAGGAGGAGAGGGCACGGCCTCAGGCTGGGCCAGGGCAGGGGCAGGGGGCACAGCAGCAGGAATTTCTGCCTGGAAAGGGTGGGCAGACACTGGCAGGGGCTGCCCAGGGAGGTTTGGAGTGCCCAGCCCTGGAGGTGCCCAAGGCAGGACTGGCCATGGCGCTGAGTGCTCTGGGCTGGGGGACAAGGTGGGCATCGGGCACAGGGGGGGCTCCATGGCCTGGCAGGGCTGTGCCAAGGTGGGCATTGGGCACAGGTGGGCTCCATGGGCTGGCAGGGCTTTTCCAAGGTGGGCATCGGGCACAGGGGGGGCTCTGTGGGCTGGGAGGGCTTTGCCAACCTCAGGGATTCTGTGATTCTGTGTGACTCTGCCACCCTGAGTTCTTATTTCACAGTAGGTATCAGATGGAGAAACTCCTGCACTACATAATCATTCCCTGGGCAAAGGGAACAAGGACAGTTTCCCCAAAACAAGAGCAGGATATTATCCCAAACATGAATAACCTCAAAGTCTGGCCATGGCTCTGTTTCTATTCAAGATAAATATGCCAGAGATCAAGTTCTGCAGATAACTTGGCTGATTGTTGGCTGCATCACTGACATCTCTCCATAGGCTCAGCCCTAAATAACTGAGCTTCAGAGCTGGATGGGAATTCTGCCCCAAAATAGCTCCTCTGGTGAGGCAAATGCAGTTTTTGAAGAGTCTGAGTTTTCTGCATGAAAGTATCTTGGAGGAGCCATTTTCCTTTGGGAGCAAACAACAAAAGATCTCTCACAAGCCACGTAATACTTCATTTCAGCACAGTTTCTTAGGAATGGAAGTCCTGCAGTGTCTGAAGTTGAGCTGAGATCCTAAATTTCATCCATTTGGCACTGACAAAAACTTTGCTCTGGTGCAATTTCTGAGCTGTTAGTCAGTCTGGGTTCCATCCCCATGGTAATTTCCATAGCCCTGTTTACCTGGAGCCCTTGTGAAACACAGAATATCCCAGGAATTTAAGGTGTAAGGGATGTTAGTCAGGTTTGCATCCCCTGCTACAGCCTGGGGATGCAAAGGAGCCCCTCAAACCTGAGGCATCCAATTTCCTAATTGCTAAATGACATGGAAGGATATAGAGAAGCTGTGGCTGCCCCAGTCTAGACGTGTTCAAAGCCAGGCTGGTCAGGGCTTGGAGCAACCTGGGATAGTGGAAAGTGTCCCTTAAGAAACTTCAAGGGGGCTTAAAGGACCTCGTTCCAAACCACCACCCCCCCCCATCCCTGTGAATGAGCTCAGTGGATGCTGGACAGGAATTCTTGGTCATCTGCATGTGCTGGTGTAACTTCCCACATGGACACTTTTATCCCTCCACCCAACCCCCTATTTTCATGCAGATGATCTCAGTTTGGAGGAGTTGAAAATAAACCTCTATTCCTATCCTGGAATGAGTGTTCCCCTCTGGGATTCCACTCATAGGACTGGCCTGGATTAGCTACAGCAGGACAGAGAAGAGCTGTCTACTTTTGGAGGGGACAACATGTTGTGCTGTTCCCCAGCCCAGGGAGCACCCCTGGGTGCCCAGCACCACTGCCAGGGAACATTCCTGTTCTGATTTCTATCCCAAAAGCAGGAGGCAGGAGCCCTGAGCTCTGCTCCACCAACACCATCTGCTGAGACATGGCCATAGGAAACAACACCCACCAGCCACCCCCAGGGCCCTGAGCTGGGCTGGGAGGTGTCCAAAGCTCTGTCATGGCAAAAGGGCCCTCACCTAGGCCAGCCCCAGCTTGGGCCAGCACCCTGCTAGAATTCTGGGGGGTGCTCCAGGGTGGGATATTGATAAGTGAAAACATCACAAAAATAACTGCTAAGAGAAGATTTTTATTCTAATAGCAGCAAAGGTATTTATTGACAACGTTGGAGGCACAGTCAGTTCATACTGGGCAAAAACTTGCCTAACTTGTTTGTGGAAAATAAGCTATTTTATAGTCTTAAGTTCATAGTTAACACCCTCTAATTTCCATATTAATGACTAGGTGGAATTTTGGGTGGAGCTTTCCTTTTGGCTTCAAATTTGGGTAGTGGTCTTCTGACTTCATCCCTCGGGATGGTCTTGAAGCATCTTCATCACTGCTGGACTTTTGCCTTTTCTTTGTTCAGTGACATGACCTGTAAAACTTGCAAAACATTGGCTCTAACTTTACAAAATCTTGGCTCTTTACCATTTCATCTTATTGAAATGTCTAGCTTAGTTTATGACTTCTAACCATGGTACACTGGTCTCTATCACTACTAGACAATTTGTACCTGAACAAAGTGGCTCAGCACTTCATGCTGTTCAGCAGCCTTGCTGTGCAAACAACATTTTGCAGAGCAGAAATAGAAATTTCACAAAACTAGGGATTTTTGGTCTCTTTTCTCTTTCAATATTCTAATGAAGATTCCTAATTGTGCATTCCTGGTTGAGGTCAGCTTTGATCCAGAGGGAGTGTTCCACGTTTCCATGTGAAAAAGGAGATTGCATTTTGGGGAAGGGGATGAAAGCAAAGCCAAAGGAACATCAACATGTCTTGGCCTTTCATCTGCATCCTGAAAATACTCCATCCCATGTAAGGGCAGGGAAAATGTCTAATCTTCCTTTCCAGCTCTGTTTTTAATGGTGAAATGGATACATCTTGTTTTCATTCTGACTTTTACAAAAATCTGATACAGCTCTTGGACTTCATTAAAATGACATTTGGAAACAAACAAATGAAAGACTCGACCAGAATCTTTGCAAGCTCCTTTTTTTTTTTTTTTTCTCCTGGAAAGTGTTAATTTTTACAACGGGGAGTTTACCACCGGGGTAAAAAAAAAAAAAAAAAAAAAAAAGCAATAATTATTCCTTGGGAAAGCACTCAAGTACTTCTTGTTTCCCCCAGTTCTGTGTTCACTGCGTTTCAGAGGCAGCAGGAGCACAGTGTGGACACACCACTATTATAATTCCAAGCCACTGGTGGGTTGCCCCCTTATCCCACCCCTGCCCCAGCCATGGGGAGGGTGTGTAACCCCAGCCGGGAGCAGCAACACATGGTCTACCTTTCCATGTGTGTGCCCTGAAGAACTGCTGCTATTCCTCATGGGAAGCCCAGGACTGCCTGGAATTCCAGGGAATCCTTTGCTCCCAGGCACAGCAGGCAGTGGGGATAACTGATCCTGGCCTGAGGTCACCTTTCCCTGCAGGCCACTGGGCTGAGGTGCTGAATACCCTGAGAAGACCCCAGAGAGGAGGAGGAGGAGGAGGAGGAGGAGGAGAGCACTCCCTTTGGTTGGAGAAGCCAAACTGGGATGGATTCCTTGTGCTTGGATGCAACATAATCAAGAGGAGTTTGTGATACGTGGAAATTCCTACCAACAGAAAAGGGAGGAAGGGATGGCTCTTTTTTTGGCAGCCCACCAGGCCCCCTCAGGGTGAGGTTGGAAGGGGCCTCCAGGCTGAGCAGGAGACAGCAACAGGCAGGTGGGACAAGGAATGACCCTTCCCTGAGCACACAGATTGGATATTCCTGCCATCTCTGTGCATCTTTCCCCTGCTTCTTAAACCTGTTCCTAGTGGGCAGATGTGGCCCTGGCCTCGAGTCCCACACAGGGCAGCACCATCTGCTGTGGGTTTGCAGCAGAACTGGGTCTCAGGCAGCTCCACCCACCCTCAGGACACCCACCCAGCAGTCCCTGCTCCAGGCAAGGGGAACTGAGTCTGAGTTTGCACCAAAATCAATGATTTATACACAAAGACAAGCTGGGTCAAGCATGAGATCCCCAGTTCTCATAAACCCCTGAGAGCTTACAGGGATTGCTGTTCCACAGTGCTCTATGAGCACCAAAAATCATAAACAATCAGGGAATCCCAGACTGGTTGGAAGGAACGTTAAAGATCCTCTCATTCCATCCCTGCCATGGGCAGGGACACCTTCCACCAGCCCAGGTTGCTTCAAGCCCTGTCCAACCTGGCCTGGGACATTCCCAGTGATGGGGCAGCCACAGCTTCTCTGGGAATTCCACCCCAGCCCCTCCCCACCCTCACAGCTAAGAAGTTCATCCCAATGTCCCACCTGTCCCTGCCCTCTGGTACTGGGAAGCCATTCCCTTGTGCTGTCCCTCCATCCCTTGTCCCAAGTCCCTCTCCAGCTTTCCGGGAGCCCCTTCAGGCACTGGAAAGCCCCAAAATGTGAAACTAGTCTTAGGTTTAATTTGACTAAACTCACATTTTGAGGTGTCAGAGTCAGGCTCAGTTTTCCAAAGCTGTGTCACTATGAAATGTGAGTCAGTATCAGCAAAACAAGGAGGAGGGGAATGTCCTGTCCTTGCAGAGCTCTGCAAAGCTGAGTTCTGTTCAGCCAGAGCAGGGAGTGGGAATCCTCATCATCCACTGGAATTTTTTCTTATTTCCATGTTTTTCTCTAAAAATACCAAAACCATAACAGCAATTGGAAACTGAAAAAGGACAAGCAGCCCAAATTAGCAAGTTTGGCTTGGATCCTCACTGCTACTCTCTTTTCCAGCACTTTCTCCTGCAAACCACAAAGGAGCAGCACAGCATTGAGCGCAGGCTCTGCAGATGGGTCCTGGTGGCAGCGAGACCTGAGCAGCCTGGGGGCAGAGTCTGGAATGGGGCAGAGCAACCAGCAGGCTGATTCCTCCAGTCCCAGAGCCTGGGGAGTTTTGCTTCCAGCTTTTCTTCAGCCCTGAGCCAGCTCTGCCCAAGGAAGTAACCAAAACCAGAGGGAGGAATCCTCCCTCCTCCTTCCCTGTGTTTTGTTCCATTGCTACATGGAAAAGCTAAAATATAAAATCAGTATTTTTGTTTCTATTGAATCTGAGGATGCCTTTTGGATGCTCCTGCCTTCCACTGAGCTCCTGGGAAAGGAGGACAAACCTTTGCACTGAGTGAGAAGCTCTTGGTTGGAGACACTGGCATGGCTGTTGGAAATGGGAGTTATGTGACATACGAGTGGAATTTGCCTGGAAAAAATAGGGTTTAATAAAAAAAAAAAATGGGAAAGGGCTTGCCTCAGGCCTGCCAAGGTGCCAGGCCTGGCCTGAGGCTGCTGCAGTCAGTGGCAGCACCAGCACCAGCAGCATTGGGCATGGACCTGAGCCAAGGCTCCACTCCTCCTTTTTCTGGGTTGGTTTCCATCCACTTTGTGCTCAGCTTGGGCTGTTCATCCCTTTCCTGCAGTCCTTGGAGTTCTTGTACATGAGCAACATCCCCCATCCCACAGCTGAGCAGCAGAAATAACAATAATAACAAAAACCCCCAATCACTACACCCACCCAACAGAGCACTTCTTGGAGAAACTGGCTGATCTGCTGAAACCCAAACAGCCCCTAAGGTGGGATGATGAACCTCTGGTGGCCCAGGCAGGTTCCTGCCCAGGAGCCAAGAAGGGGAGATGCCAACTCCCTCCTGGGCACCCTGCACACCACAAGCTCTGTGCCTCCCCATCCCGGGAGGGATTGCCCCAGCTCTGGGCACTGCAAAGCGATCCAAACGTTTTTTGAACTGCTGTGCCTCAAAGGTTTGCTCTGGTTTGGGTTCAGCTGCCAATCTGCTCCTCTGTGAGTTCTGTTTCTGTTCAGGGGGGAAAACCCGACGGTTCCACTGGGTTTGATCTGACTCTGCATGGCTCTTGGTTCCTGTGTGGGCAGGAGATGGTGCCAGGCAGAGCTGGGCATTCCCCAGCACTCCTGCCCCAGGCTCACCCCTCCTGCCCCAGCAAAGAGCCCCAAACCTGCCTGCATGTGCTTGGCACAGGCTCAGATCAGCTCAGGTCAGGTTTAAGCTGTGCTTAAAGGCCCCTGAGCTAAAACGCCAACAACAGAAGGACTACACACTCCAGGACCTGCCATTCCTGGAGTTTCTGTGCTGACAAAGCTTAAAGGGATGGAAGACAAACCATCAGGCCATGCAAGATGGAACAAAGCAGTGAAAAGCACCTAGAAACTTGAGCAGGAAAAATTGGGACAGCAACAGCAAAGTTGCTATTGCAACCAGCTTGGCTAAAGCACCAACATGAAAGGAATTTGGTTTTTTCTTGTGAGAAACAAGAAATGTTCTGAATTTCCTTTTACCTGAAATGGGTAAGAATCATTCACAGATTTAAATAAATGAGGTGTTTTCACTCTGACTAATCACTTTAAAAATCAGCATGGAAAACATTGTTCAAACAAGCGAAAAGGGCACAGCAAACTCTCAGATAAAGCTGAAATGGACCTGTCAGGAGTGGTCTCTTTGGCTCCAAGAACTCAGGGAAACCAGGAAATTCGGAGTTTGGAACAAAAGTTGAATTATTAGCCCAAGGTAAGTGGTTAATGAGTGCTAAATATACATGTCAGAGAAAGATACACAAACCCAGAGTGGCACTTCTCTTCCCAGGGGTGATGCAGGGTAAGAACAGCCATAAATGGAATCCATCAAGCTGCCCTTTGGGATGGATTGGCCTCCTAAAGAAGAGAAACCGGGAGCTGTGATCCCACTGATTTCCCTGTTCCTGCCTCCCCCTGCACCCGCAGAGCCCTGCCAGCCCTGCCCTACGCCCACCCAGCCCAGCCCCACTACTGATGGCTGCTCTGCTGTGCTGTGTGGGGCTGAGGGAACAGCAGCCCATGGTTAGAGACCCATCTGGGGCAGCACCAGCTGCTCTGAGCTGGGATTTACCTGTGGAGAGGGCAGGGGACACCTCAGCCCCGTGTTCAGAGCAGAGGGGACAGCCAGCCCTGCTCTGGGCTCTGAGATTGTCTCAGTTGGTTAAAACTTGGGTGTAATAATGCCAAGGTCATGGGTTCAATCCCCTGTGTGGGCCATTGACTTAAGAGTTGGACTCGATGATCCTTGTGGGTCCCTCCCAACTCAGAATAGTCTGGGATTCTGTGGCCACATCAGCACTTCAGGTCACACACAGGCCCCCTAATCAAGTCTAGACTCGCTCTGCCCATCAGACTGACCAGGCTGGGGCTGACAGACATGTCCACATCAGGTGAACCAGCACCCTGTGGGGAGCCCCAGGTTCCCCAGCCCAGACACAGCTCCCACCTGCACCCCATGTAGGGGAAGGGACCTCAGGCATTGTTTATTTTGGACGTCATGTCCTAGCAATAAATAAGGCCAAGCAGCAGCACATGTTTGCACTGTCAGCTCTGATGGCAGCAAAACAGATGAGCTCAGAGCTGAGGGGACCTGGGGGGCTCTGCTGTTTCCCCACAGCAGGATGTGGGGCAGCCCCCAGGCCCTGCCTGTGACCTCCAAGGACACAGAGCCCACAGTGAGGAGGGCCTGGCAGGCACAGCACCAAACCCAGCCTGGGGGGTGTGGGTTTAGCTGATCTCTGCCTGCTGCTGTCTGACATCCTCTCTTCACTTCATTTCCAGGGTCAGCCAAAGCACAGGGAGAGTGGCTTTGCCTGTGGGCAATGCCCAAGCTACACAGGATGCCCTCACAGCTCAGGGCAGGGATTTGCAGCCTGCCAGCCCCTGAGGTGTTCACTTCAAGGATGGCAGACTGGGCTGCCAACCCCTGCAGAAACAGAAAGGAGAATAGGACCTAAAAGCATAAACCAACATTTGCAGGGAGAGGATGATGGCAGTGAAACTGTTCCAGCAGTGATCACCTCAATGAGAAGTGCTCAGTTACTTCAGTTTCCAGTGTGGGTTCATGGTGAAACGAGGAATCTCAACTGTCTGAGACTTGAGGAATATATCGTTACCTGCAGTAAAGGAGCCAATAACCAGATCTGCCCCAAAGGGGGTTTCCTGCTCAGGTTTGAATCTGATTATTGACCTATTTCAAAACTTGTGAGCAATTTTTCAAAGAAAAAGAATTGAAAAGTACCCCCAAACAGAGTATTGTCAAATAAAATATGTACATCAAGCCAGCAAGCAAGAGGGGGTGGGAGAGGGTCCCACTGGGCATTGCTTGCCCACCTACATTAGCACAGAGCACCTTGAGATTTGCCAGCTCATCACAAAATCATCATCTTTTTGGAAAGGAAACTCTCCAAATAAATGCTTCCTTTCCAACACACAAAGCTGCCACCCCTGGAAAATAGTATGGAAGATCCTACCTGAGCTTCTCTGCCCAACCTGTGCCAGGGCCTGCCCACAGCCAGCAATTCCTTCCCAACATCCCATCCAACCTTGCCCTCTGGCAGTGGGAAGCCATTCCCTGTGTCCTGTCCCTCCATCTCTTGTCCCCAGTCCCTCTCCAGCTCTCCTGGAGCCTCTTTAGGCTCTGGAAGGGGCTCTCAGGTCTCCCTGGAGCCTCCTCTTCTCCAGGTGACCCCCCAGCTCTCCCAGCCTGGCTCCAGAGCAGAGAGACTCCAGATGTCCCTTGCCTCCACTTCATTTAAAGGGCAGGTGTGTCCAGGAGCAGCCCAGGAAGGGTTTTTTCCCTCTTTCAGAGCTGGATGAGGAGCAGCATCACTTACTCTGAGTACTGAACCCAGAGGGGACTCCCTGGAAAAGCAGAGCACACCTGGCTGAGGAACCACCAACCACCCTGGCTGCCCTTCCAGCATGGCAAACCTCCCTCTCTTTCACAACAAACCTGGCATGGGATGCCACATGTTTGCAGGAGGGAAGGGGAGTGGAAAGGCCCCTGCCAGCACATTGTCACTGCAAGGGCTGCCAATCCCTCACCATCCTCACTACAACATGTCATCTCCCATAACCACGCTACAGACCTCCTAAAGAGCCTTCAGCAGAGCAACCAGAGTCACTCAGAGGTTAAAAACATGAGGTGAGAGCCCCAACTTTCAATTCACAGAAAGGTTTTTACCAATTAAATTAGTCTCTGTTTTCCTCCAGGCTGAAGACTGATGATGTCAGGCTCTGCTTTCTGATGTCAGGCTCTGCCTTGGAGGTGAGGAGGGAGACAAAAAACATTCTGATAGCAAAGGCAAGAGTGAGAGAAGGGAAATGTTGGAGCTGGGGGGATGAACAGATGGGCAGGAGCCAGGGAGACTGAGTGCTTGGATGTGTGCGCTCAGGCAGCTTTTCTGCCTCCAGAAACGATGCTCAGCTTTTGCAGAGGTCCTCTGGATGTTTTTAACTGAAGGTGTGCCGTTCCTGTTGTGCCCTTCCCAGTTGCTGGCAGTGGATTCTTCACAGTGTCCGTGCTTGTCCCCTCACTGCTGAGTGCAGAGACTCAGGAGAAGGCTTTTCCAGCACTCCCCCCTGCTCCCGGAATGAGTTGTGCTTCTCCAGCCCAAGTCTTAGTTCTTGCCCACATGCCTTAGCTCTCAGTCTCATGGACTTTATGAGTATTTGGGGATAACTCCAGAGGGGCCATGACCTGCTGGAGGAGGCTGTGCTGGGAACCCGAGCCAGGGTCACTGAGCCCCTTGGCTTTGGTGGGAGCGTGGCTGGACCAGCAGCTGAGCAGTGTGGGCTGTGGGACGGTCCTGGCCATGTTCCTGGGGAGGGGGCAGCAGCTCCAGCCCCACTGGTGTCCCATGTTCCTGGGGAGGTGGCAGCAGCTCCTGCCCCACTGGTGTTCCACATTCCTGGGGAGGCCCCAGCAGCTCCTGCCCCACTGGTGTTCCACATTCCTGGGGAGGCCCCAGCAGCTCCTGCCCCACTGGTGTTCCATGTTCCTGAGTAGGCCTCAGCAGTTCCTGCCCCACTGGTGTTCCATGTTCCTAGGGAGGCCCCAGCAGTTCCTGCCCCACTGGTGTTCCATGTTCCTGGGTAGGCCCCAGCAGTTCCTGCCCTGTGGTGCTCCAGGGCTGTGTCTGAGCTGCTCTCCCTCAGCCTGAGCAGCAGATGGGATGGATGCAGACAGGCACCACGCTGCACGTGCTGGCTGCAGCTGGGATAAATATTGTTTCTATAGCATCATGAGGATGAAATAATATCTCCAGAGGATCTGGAAGAGACATGGAGGAGACTCAGTTTGTCATGGTCTGCCCTTGGGCTCCCTTCCTTTCCTGCTCCTGTTTCAGGAAGGAAAAAAACCAAGCCTGCTCTGAAGGGGATTTCAGCTCTCCCTCAGACCCTGGTCAGGAAAACAGCACATTGTTTGTGATGGCAGTAGCCACCAAAATGGCTCAGGGGCCAAATTAGGGCTGAGCAGGAAATTCAGCCTCTCCAAAGATGAAAGGTCTGCATTGCTTTCTTCCCTTGCCTCTGCTGGTTCCCATGCACACCTCCTGCTTGGGGGATGAAGAATGAGAATCATGGAATATCCTGAGTTGGAACAGACCCAGAAGGACCATCCAGTGCAGCTCCTGGCCCTGCACAGACACCCCACCAATCCCACCCTGTTCCTGTCCCATTGTCCAAACACTCCTGGAGCTCTGGCCTGAGGTTATCCACAATATAACACTGAGGGAGTTTCTTGCCACTTCTAAGGGAATTCTGTTCATAGAACCCCAGAATGGTTTGGGTTGGGAGGGACCGTAAAGCCCATCCAGTGCCACCCCCTGCCCTGGGCAGGGACACCTCCCACCAGCACCAGCCCAGGTTGCTCCAAGCCCTGTCCAACCTGGCCTTGGACACTCCCAGGGATGGGGCAGCCTCAAAAGGAAGCTCCATGCTGAGTGCTGGGCAGTTTTAGCCTGGTTTGTACCCCCTTCTTCCTGAACAGACTCGTATTTTCTGTAGTAGATTTGAAAAGGGCAAAATCCTTAAGACAAGAAATGCTACACAAGTCTGGAAATGGGGGGTTTTCCCAAGAAAGGAGAAGCACACGTGGGGTTGGGAGAAGAAATCACAACGTGTAGGTTACTGCTGTTGATCACAATTGGTTTCAGCAGGAAGTTTTGCACTGCCAGGTGATGCTCTGTGGAGCCACCTCGATTTTGAGAGCATTGTGTTTGTCAGCACAGCTTGAATTTATTAGAGTTTGCAGGCCTGGTTTTACCCCACCATTATGTCTTTTCCATTTCAGTTTTGCACAAGCTTAGGTAATTCAAATTAACATAAAAAATGTCATTCAGACAATTTTTATCAGTGAAAGGTTTCTTCCTCATTGAAAAAAAAATATCACTTTGTGGGCAAATTTCATGGTTCATTTTGACATGGAAGGGAAACAGATTTTCCTTCAAATTCCTCTTCAAATGATGAACATTTCCATAGATGACCACATCTGGCTCCCACATGGATCGGATTTTTACCACAATGGAGTGGAGTTTTCAGTGTGGTGTCTCTTCAGATCACACAAGATGAATTCAAACTGGCCTGGATGGGAAAGGTCCATGAAGAATAAGAACTGGATGGGAGAAAAAGCAAAAAGGCAACCAAGAGAGTAGAGTGTTGGCAGAGCTGGTGGATTCCACAGGGAGGTCACTGTTAGGTCTGGTATTTGTGTCCATCTCTAGTCCTGACAGGGAATTGCAACACGATATGCCAATAAACCAAGGGGGGAAAGGGAAAACCAAACAACCTTGTGAGGCTGAGAGCAAGAAAATAGCAATTCCATGAGGTTACTGCTTAGACAACACCTGAAACAGCACAGAATCTTCTGGGCATCCAACACTGTTATTTGGAGGGAGTTCATAGCAGAGTGACAGGGATGGTGAGGAGGGAAGTGTTGAACTCGGCTCAGGGAAAGGTTGGCTGAAATGACAGGCTGGGAGTGCTCAAAGAAAACAAACAGGGAGAAATCCTGACCCTGCTGGAGCTGATGTCAAGACTTGCCTTGACTTCAGCAGAGCCAGGATCTCACACTGAGGAGAAGGAGGGATTAGTGCTGGAGAAGGAGAGATGAGGGAACCACGGGATGAAAACGGGGCTGCAAGTTCAGTGTCCAGGGCAAACAAGGCAAGAAATCCCAGTTTTGTCCAAAGGCAGGGAAATCACAGTGCCAGCTGATTGCACTTTGCCATCCCCTAATTAAAACAAGGTTAGATGAAAGGAGTGTAACACAGTCAGCTCTGATGAGAGGGCAATTGGATGCTGCCAAAAGCCACATTGGACCCCCTGCAGGCACCTCCCAACTGGAGCAGCAGACAGCACCTCCCACTCCAGCACAGATGGCTCCGTGTGGGAAATGGAAACAAGACATTCCCAACTGGTTAATAAAGCAAATGTCTCAGATCTGACTCCATGTCCCCACATAAACATCTGGAAACACGTTTCCCGTTGGTGCTTTCAGGTTTCTACTCAGAGTCCCCATGGAGGAAGAATTCGCATGGACATCAAAAGTGAGGACCCACAAAATGTCCCAGGTCTGTCCTGTAAATTTTAAATTTATATTAAATTGCACTGCTATCTGTGTGGAAATATAACCAGACTCTGCAGCTCAATATCTGCTGAAACCCAGAGGCTGTTGGAGAAGCTGGGCTCTGAAATCCATGGCATAATGTAAAAACTAGGAATAAGACAAGCTATTCCCAGAAAATGTACCTTTGCTGGAAAGTTCTGCCTGGGAAATGGAATTATTTATGAATTTGAGTTGAAATTGCCAATTTGTTGTAAAGGGAAGTGGAAACACTTTGGGTTTCCCCCCAAAGGCCTTTCTCTTCCCTAACTGACATACTACAAAATAAAGCTCCAGAGGACCAACTAACCCCAACATCGAAAGGAAATTATCTGTTCCAGGTTGCACAGAAAGTTTTGAGTGATTCATTTCAAGGAAAGGTTTTTGTCTTTCTCCTTTTCTTGCAAAGACACCATGGAATTTCCAGTTTGGCTTGGCCACCCATAGCCCATCACAGCCATCCCTCGGTGAGTGCCAACCCCAGCTCTGCCAATGCCTCCCACAGTTTTGCCCATCCAGAGGGGGTTTTACTCCTGATTAACACCAGAATCAATGATGGATGATGGAAAACCACTGAAATCAAGGAACATGGGCATAACCCACCACCCTCTCAAGTCAGAGCAGCGTCTCAGTGATTACAGACTCACTTGGAGGCAACCAAAGAGATATAAGAAAACCCAGCCCAAACTCCCATTCCCACCACAGCACTGTCCAAGCTGTTGGGCTCTGCTGCCAAACTTTCTCTCTCCAAAGGGGCTGAGTTAGCAGGAGCATTGCCAGGATGAGAAAGAAGGTACAATATCATTGCTCAGAGTCCCTACGTGCACCCAGAGAGGAAACACTGCAGCAAAAACGTTAAAAACCTGCCAATTGCAGGTAAAGAACGAGAGTTGCCCTCCTGTGTTTGTGCTCTGGAAGTAGAATCAATGCTGTATATTTGTCCTATTTGTAAAAATATCCCCCACCTTTATTTCCCTTTGAAACAAACCATTTTAAAGGCAAGAATTGCACACTGGCACCTCTCTCTTCTCCTGCTTTTAGCTCTGAGTCCTTCTTGTGCTCCAGGCTGACCTTGGAGAGCTGCCATGAAACCAGGGCATGAGCTGGCATTTTAATTCTCTCCTTTCCATAAAAAGCAGAGGATGGTTTGGGTTGGAAGGAACCTTAAAGCCCATCTCATTCAACCCCCTGCCATAGGCAGGGACACCTCCCACCAGCCCAGGTTGCTCCAAGCCCTGTCCAACCTGGCCTGGGACACTCCCAGGGATGGGGCAGCCACAGCTGCTCTGGGCACCTGTGCCAGGGCCTGCCCACCCTCACAGCCAAGAATTCCTTCTCAGTATCCCATCTAACCCCATCCACTGTCAGTGGAAAGCCATTCCCCCTTGTCCCATCACATGCTCTTGCAAAAAGTCTCTCTCCATTTACATTTAATCTCCATTTAGACAGCAGAACTTGAAAAGCAGATTCCTAAATAATCCAACACCACCATCCCTCCATCTGGGCACACAGTTTGGTGAGAACAGTGGGAAAGAATCCAAGACTCCAAGAGTTTCCTTGCAGCATTCCCAGTGCCAGGCTCAGAGCCAGCAAACCCCATTTCTGGCTGTCCTTGGCATAATCACCGCAGTGTCTCTGGCTCTCCTGGCACCAGGTGAGACACTGCTGAGCTCCTGCTGCTTCAATCCCCCACAGTATTTGGAGCTGAACCACGAGGGGACACAGAGAGCAGGGGAAAAATTTTTGAGACCAAACTTCTCTTTGAGTCATTGCACATTGACAGAAAGTTGTCGTGTTTTGGTTTAAATTACATCATATTTTTAAATTTTTATTAAAAAGAAGCTGAAAATATTTACTGACGTGAACCACACTCACTTTGTGCTTTTTTCAGCGCCAGGAATGTTCCATTGCAGGCACCTCTTGAAATGTTTTCCTTTTTCCTGCACACTCTTTAGGTTATGTCAAGCCCCTCATTAAAACTCAGAAGTGACTTCTTATCAGCTGCCTGGCACACTGTAGTGTTTGCATTACGTAGTAAGATGGATATTACACTTTATTTAAGTCCTCCAAACTGTGGGAGCAGAGAGGAAGGGCTGGGGCCAAGGGACTGGCACGATCACAGGACAGTCTTCCCGGTCACGGCCAGGGGCACACGCACACAGGACCTTCCCCAGTGTTCCCCAAAAGAAGAAAAACATGTTTTTCAGTAGCTCAGCCACCCATGGCTGCTCTGGAAACCCATTCAGGCTGCCCCTTCCTGAGTAATGCAAAGAAACCAGCCCTGTAATGAGGGGAATTGCATCCCTCTCCCTTAAACACTTCCCAAGCTTATTTTCCTTTCCACAGCCATATGTTTGCCCACATTATTTCCACAGCCAGTGCCAGTTTTGCCTCCAAAGCAGCTCAGTTGAGATGGGGGAACCCAGCTGAGTGTGCCACCCATGGACACTCCTGCTCCTGACCTCCTCCCCAAGCTCCACAGGATCTTCCTGTCCCTCCCCAGGATCACCCTGTGGAACTGCTGCTTGCAGGACACCCTCCTGTCCCTGCTCTGCCCAGGGTTGGGTGTGAGCTGGCAGTCCTGGTGGGCACAGGAGAGAGGAAAAGAGGGAGCTGTACTGCGTTTTCATAGAATCACAGAATCAGTTGGGTTGGAAGAGATCTCTGAGATCATCAAGTCCAACCCTTGATCCAACTCCACTGTGATTACCAGATCATGGCACTCAGTGCCACGTCCAGTCTCACCTTAAACACCTCCAGGGTCGGAGAATCCACCCCCTCCCTGGGTAGGCCATTCCAATGCCTGAGCACTCTCTCTGCAAAGAACTTCTTTTGGGGAGCGCCAGCCTGGTGCAGAGCCCTGCCCAGAGGTGGGGGCACTGCTGGGCTGGGCAGGGTGGGCTGAGCCTGAGGCACACCAGGCAGAGCTGGGGCAGGCTGGGCACTCCACCATCACCAGTTGGCATCACACCCCGTGGGGTGCAGTGGCAAAGCTGCAGTTAATGTGGGCAACAGCTGGACTCTGGTCCTGGAAACACAGAGCAACAGGAGGACCCTCCCTGACAGCACAGGAGGTCCACATGGTGACCATGCAGCACTTCAGTTTCCTCCAGGAGTTCAAGCCAGCCCCCAAGGGTTATTTTAGCACAGTTTCTTGTGTAGAAATATTTACAAAATGCTTGCTTTAAATACCTCTTTTTTTAAAAAAAAAGTAAAATTAAATAACCCTCCAAACCTCACTACTGCTTATTGTGTCTGTAGCAAAATATTTTCTTAACCTTTTCTATCTTCAGCCCTGGGGCCTTCTCTAGCTGAGCAAACCTCTGTCCTCCCCCTGCGGGGCACCAAACTTCCTGTCTGGTGGCTGACAAAGTCACACAGGACTGGGAACCTCAAGGTTTGAGGGCAAAACCAGGTGCAGAGAGGAAAAGCTTTTCAAATTTTTTGTTGACCATGTGCACTTGGTTTTCACCCACAGGAGTCACTGGGAGAAGGGAAAAACTCAGAGACGGTTTATAGACATGAAACATATTCTACTTGCAGGGTTTGGAACCTTGGGCAGGACTGAAGGGCACAGGAGCCCTCTGTTCCCTGGAAATGCCAGCTGCCAGCCAGCTCTGTGTGGGAATGGGCTGGGCACCACCACAGAGGGCCATGGGGTCGTGCCTTTTGCTCCTTGGGTCTGGGAGAGCTACCCAGGGGTCCTGGCACAGGATCAGGACCACATGAAACCAGGGGCATCCAAACTCCAGCCCTGAAGGTGTCAGGGAAAGCACCTGAAAGGCTCAAGCTCAGTGTTGGAACTACCATCTCCAGCTGGAAAGTTCTGCAGTGAGGAGAGACCTTCTGGGAGGCTCCCAGGATGTGGGAAGAGGGATCTCTGTGATGCTCAGAGGTGACACAGCTTCCCTTGGGGACCAGGGAAGGATCTCCTCCCTTTTCCTCCTGTGTGATTACTATCCCTGGCCTGAGACTCAGGTTCTTCCACACCTGAGCACCCTCCTCACTCACCAAGGACTGCAGGGCTGCAGCCTGTGGCCAGTGGGACTCAACCCTAGAACTGAATCAGCCCATTTTTGAGTTATCCTATTACTTGGGATAATAGAACTCGTTTTGCATCCGTAGCATTTGCCCTGCTGTGCTCCTAAAATTGCCCGGTTAGCCAATCCCAGGAGAGCTGTCACTGTGCCCCTGGCCATCTCTGCTGCTGCACATGAACAGGGACAGGCTCATGCTGAAGAGTTCCTGGGTAAGGGTGACCTACTTTCCTGGCTGCAGTACAGTTCATTACAATGCCTAATGACCTCACTGTTCCATTAAATGAAGGTTGCCACCTGTCCCCAAGACTTTAGATCAAGCTGGGATTAACATATTTGCTGACCCATTTCCCCCTTTTGTAGGACACAGCCCCACGATCAACAGGATAGGTTATTTTTTTCCAGACCATCCCAGGCTGAGCCTTGGGAGGGATGTGGTGCTGGGTGCCACTAGCAGAGGATGCTGAGCAGGGTGGCTCCTTCTGAAAACCCTGCCTAGTCAGTCTGGGCATCGCGTTCCACCCACCCAGATCCCACCAGAAAAAACGGTCAAACCGTACTATGAGGGAAAAAAAGGCAGATGGGAATTGCTGAGGTTGCATTTAGTGCAAATTAAATTCTTCCAGTTTAAAAGAGAGCCTGTGAGAGACTCTATTAAGGATCCAGAGGCTGGCTGTGGTTTTGCTCTGGGCAGTCATCCCTGACTGAGTGTTCTGGGAAGAGACAAGCGCCCAGCAGCCACCCTGGAGGTGCCAACACCCCCCAGGATGGCCTCCAGGGGTTGACTGGGCTGGAGATGGCAGGTTGGGAGCATAAGGAGGACAGCAAAGACAGAGGGAGGCATAAATTCCCAGGCCAGGCTCGGTGGGTGCTGCAGCCAAGTGACACCGAGTGCTCCGCTAGCCTCTCGCCGAAGGCAGCGGCACAGCTGCATTCCTCACAAATAGGAACACCCCAGCCTGATGGCTTTTAAAGCTGTCTAGACAGTAGAGCAAGACCTTATTTCAAGTCACATAATCACTTTCCCATTTTTCTTCGCAGCAGAGGACGTTTTCCAAGATTAGATAGAAGCCGGTGGAGCAACATGTTATTAACCTTGGGTGTGCCTCCCTGCTTTAGGCTCTCCTTGTCCAGGCTGGAGGTGCCTTTGTGTCTGATCACGTCTCCCCCTGACAGAAAAACTCCAAGTTAGACAGAATTACACATGGGCTGCAGACAGCTGGGAGCACGGAGGGCACTGCAGTGAAATGCCAGCTCCCTTTGGCAGGAGGCAAATATAACCCTGTGCTTCCCAACATGGATCCCTCCACCTGAAAATAGTGCTGGAGTTAAAATTAAAGAGCTTTGTGCTGGCCTCCTTCAGGCCAGAGTGTCCCAGGTAGGTGGGCAAACAGCAGTGACTCACCCCCATTGCCTGGGGATAAGGAGCCACTGTGGAGAGTACAGAATGGTTTGGGTTGGAAGGGATCTCAAAGCACATCCAGTCCCACACCTCCTACTGTCCCAGATGGCTCCAAGCCCTGTCCCACCTGGCTGTAGTTGCACCTGGCACCTTTGCTGCTGAAGATGCTTGGAAGGGGCCAAGGATGAGGCTTCCTGAGTGTGATGCCACACCACAGGCATGGGCTCAGCACCCCAGGCCCACCACAGGCAGGGGCACAGCACCCCAGACCCACCACAGGCACGGGCTCAACACCCCAGATGTGCCACAGGCACCTCAGACCTGCCATTGGCACAGGCTCAGCACCTCAGACCCACCACAGGCACGGGTTCAGCACCCCAGACCTGCCCCAGGCATGGGCACAGCACCCCAGACCCGCCCCAGGCACGGGCTCAGTATCCCAGACCTGCCATGGGCCATGCTGCCTGCTGGATGGGCAGTGCCAGCTCTCAGGGCAGCAGAGCCCAGCACAGGTTGTTACAGTGAAATGAACCAGCCAGAGCTGGTGCCAAGCAGACCGACACAAATGAGATTATTTCAGTGCAGGAGCAGGGTAAGAGTTTTGCTGCCCTGATGGAGAGGGACCAGGACAGAACCCTGTGGGTTTGGGCAGGTGGGAGGGTGTGCAGCCAAAGCCCCAGGCACGGTGCCCAGCTAGTGCTGCAGGAGCGATGCTGCCCCTCTCCCTGAGCAGTGCCCACCCAGGGCTGCCCACCCAGGGCTGCCCACCAGGGGCAGAGAACACGGACTGAGGGGTGAGACCCACGTCCCTGAGCTGTGAATTGATTACCCACATGCAGCAGTCAGGCCAGGCCAGGCAGGGAGCTCCTTCTGCTTGCTCAGCATCTCCCTTCAGAGGAGACAGAGCCTGACTTTGGGAATTGTTTCAGCTCAAGAGTATTCAGCATTTCCCTGCTCCCTGAAGGAAGCCCTTAAAATCATCCAGGGAAGCTGCTTTCCTTAAACAAATCCCTCCTGCTATGCAGTAAGTGAATACATGAGCTGCCTGAGATTAATGCCTGACTTCATAATTTACAGATCAAGTGCTTTAATGAATTGTTTTCAGTATCATTGTCCCTACCATGAATAAACCTAAAAGTAATGGACTTGTAATTAATTAAAATTTAATTACAATAGTTTGTCATTTTATTATTTGCAATTATTACCACAAAGGCAATAAAAATTGCAGGATGTCACAACTGAATACAGATCCCTAATCAGAAGCAATCAGCTCGTGCTGTAACCTTGAACAAGGGTGATTTTATTAATGCCCCGACTCTGAGCCTAGGGAGTGCCCCGCAGGTGGCACCTGCAGCAGCCTCGGTCCTGGCTGGGACTGGGACTGCAGGACCCCTGAGCTTGGCAAAGCCCTCCCAGCCCATGGAGCCCCCCCTGTGCCCGATGCCCACCTTGTCCCCCAGCCCAGAGCACGGATTGCCACGATTGTTCCTCGGACACCTCCAGGAGTGGGGACTTCATCCTATGGTGGGATCCTCTTGCCCTGCCCTTGGGGGTCCTTTCCTCCCCCTGGAATCTCCTTCCCCACCAGCCAGGCACAGACTAAGCAGCTTTCACTCACCTCCCTTGAACACTGATTTACTAAAGCAGGTACCCACCACAATCCTCATCACCTGTCATTCCTTCCACGTCCTTTGGAGGAGTTTTTCATTTCTATCAAGTCAAAAACTCTGCATTAAGTCCTAATTTCTGCACCACCTTCTAATATTTAATTTCCAAGCAATACTTTTTAAGAGTTTTACACCAGTATTACCCTCCAGTTTGGTGACTCCTGCAGCTCTCAGGTTTGAAGGACAAAAGGAGAATTAGGGTTAAATGACATCTGTGTTTGCTACTGTCCCCAAGACTGTTCCTGGACTCTCAATACCCACGTTCACATGCAGTTAATTCCTCCCACTTGAAGGAACAAGAGATGCCCTTTCTCATCCCTGCATCCTGATGGGCTCCAGCCACACCCGTGTCTCCCTGGCACATTTCCCTTGGCTTGGCCCTCTATCTTAAAAAAACGTTTCAGAGCAGTTTTCCACCAACCAGTCTCAAGACATCTTCAAAAGGCATGAGAATTGCAGCCAGAGCAGCAATTAGGCTGTAATTAAGCAGGGCCTTTCCCAATGAATGCCCTCAAGGGACTGTATTGGTGATGTGGGAGAGGGTCTGCAGGTTGGCTCATCCCATCCTGCTCAATTTATCCCTCCTCACTGTCCTTTGCCAACCTTTCCCACAGCCCAAGTCCTCGGACGGGTTTGTTCTTTGAAGTCACCACTGATTGGTTGGGAAGGAGTAATTCCATTTTTAGCCTCAATTCCCAGGGAGAGCCTGTGGGGATTTGTCTGTCCTCCTGTAATCCCCGAATGGACTGGCCAACTTCTTGCAAAAAAAAGCTCAGGCTCTCTCATTCCTCAGCACCTCCACCTCAGAGAGGTTTGCAGACACTCTCAGCTTCAGGTCTGCAAGCTCCCAAATGCCTCCAAAGAGACCTCAGAGTGTACAGAGACCTGCAGGATCAGCTAAATTTGGGTGAAGGGCAGAAAACAAACCCACCATAGTCCTGGAGGATTTGCATTTCTCGTAAACACGCTTGCAAAACCACTTAGCAAATGAATGTTAATTGTTCTGCAGAAATCCCACCCTGTTCAAAGGAGAAGGGGGAAATAAAAACAAAACAAGCCCGAGGCCGATGTTGCCAATTTTTCTGTGACCCCCCAAGTAAAATTCAGGTGATCTCATCCTGCATTGATCAGCAGAGAGCGAGTAAGAAAATAAAAAGGAAATTACTTCATTTTAAGTGCCTATTAACTGATGTGGAGTGATAAAAAAGAGCTCAATTTGAGAGTAAAAACCCATGTGAGGAGCCCAGGGATGCCAGAACAAGCTGGTTATGGCTGGAGCTGCCAAAGGCATGTAACTGCAAACCTTTAAACCAATTTAAGTGCCTTCAGTAGGATTTGTGAGACAATTAGGCTCCCCCCACCCTGAACAAACATTTACATGAAAATGGACCTCTGCTTTTGTTGCTTTTCCAGCCCAAGGCTGGCAGAGCATTTCAGATATAATACAGGCAGTATTTTACACACAGCGCAGCTGCCAGGGCAGCAGAAAGAGATCAAACCTGACAAATTAACACAGCACACACCAAACAAAGGAGGGGAGCTTTGAACTCCAGCCGCTGGGGCTGTGAGGATGCCCAGCCCAGGCGTCACTCCTGGCTGCCCTCCCCATGTCATGTGCCCCTGGGGGGCTGGGGGGCACCAGTGATGGTGGCTGAGGGGCAGGGATGGATGTGTCACCCTCACCCAGGGCCAGGAGCAGAGTGAGACTCAAACACTCAGCACATTCCTTGGATTATCAGATGATGCAAAAGCTCCTGCTCCAGCCCTTCCGCAGCTGTGCCAGGGGTGTTTGCTCAGAGCAATGAAATTATGGTGTGTAAAACCAAACCAAAACCATTATCAGCCAATGTGTGTGCAGGAACCAGGACTGGCTGTACCACTAATGCTGCCCTTGGTCTGACCTCCTGACTGCATGGCCCAGTGACCCCCAAAGCAGCCCAGGCTGAGGATCCCCCCAGCTCTTCTTTCCTTCCCTTGAGCCTTCCTAAAACCTCTTCTTTATTTTTTAAAGCCTTTCCCTGGCAAAGGTGGCTTCTGCCTATCTTTTGCCCAGCAGCCCCATGTCTGTATTCCTCAGGTGGGAGGGAAACCTCTTCCTCCCTCCTTTCCCTGTGTCTGTAAAGTGTTAGTGAATCCTTGTTTCAGCCACAGCCTTGGGGCTCTGGTGATATCATAGAATCATAGAATCGATTGGGTTGGAAAAGACCTCCAAGATCATCAAGTCCAACCCTTGGGCCAACTCCAGT
>JAWWEV010000002.1:4488006-4503829 GCA_035583235.1 Hafferia zeledoni
CATCGTGCCCCCTTGTCCTACTGCTGAGTGCCTGGGAGAAGAGACCAACCCCCACCTGGCCAGAACTTCCCTTCAGGAACGGGGCTGGCCTGCCAGCTCTGCTGCCCTGCCCTGCCTGGGTTACACTGCCGTGAATGACCCTGCCCAGGCTGTGCCCTGCGATGCCACTGCTGATGTCTGTGGTGGGCAGGGTGACTGTCCCAAAGCCACCCCAGGGCTGAGCTGTGACCTGTGTGCAGGAACAGCAGCGTGGATGCCTCAGCAGAAAGGGCAGCACTTCCCTACACCCACATCTGGACATCCCTACATCCACATCTGGACAGCACAGGATGGTTTGGGATGGTTTGGATCTCAAAGCCCATCTCATCCCACCTCCCACAGACCCATCCACAGACTGACATCCCTGTGGGTGAGTGCTCAGCATCATCCCAGGGCATCCTGGAAAATGGACACCCTTCCCCTTCCTGGGATGAGCCCTCTCTTTCAGACCTTTCTCTTTATATGGAAACACTCATCAAGTCTCTTAAAATATGAACAAACAGGAAATTCTTCATGTGACACTAAAATAGAGTCAAAATCCTCACTAGACTGACACAAAGGTAAGCAAAGATGGAACATGTAAAACCAACTAAAATTACTGCAGATCTCACCAGATCTCTTACTTTTTTTAAAGTAAGACTGGTTTATATTTCCTAATTTTGTCCTTTATTGTTCCAAGAAAAGCTTTCCCAAACATCTTGTTTTTAAGAGAGGGACCCATATGACAATCTCCATATTTTTTTTAAACGCAAGTTTTGTGATCATTCCCTTTCCTTAGCATTTTTGGTTTATCCTCCTTCAGTTTCCAGACAGCAAAATCAAAAAAGGCCCTGGCACAGGTTGCCCAGAGAAGCTGTGGCTGCCCCATCCCTGGAATTGTCCAAGACCAGGCTGGAGAAACCTGGGCTAGTGGAAGGTGTCCCTGCCCAGGGCAGGGGGAGGAACAAGATGGGCTTTAAGGTCCCTTTCAACCCAACCCATTCCAGGATTCTGTGATAAAAAAAGGAGTTGCAAGCACACAGAGCTCTCCTGGTGAGTCGTGCCCTGGCAGATGTGACAGCAGGGACTGCAGGATGGCTCAGGAGCCGATGGAGGAGCTGGAGCAGCTGCAGAGCCAGGAGGGGGTTGGGGAGTGTGGAACTCCCCATGTTCCATCACTAAACATTTCCAGAGCACGGGAGTCACACTGTGAGGTCTGCACAGATTCCTGTAGCAAGGATTCCTCTGAGGGTTTGGAAACACAGAGCAACTCCCAGACCCAGAGTAGATGTTTTCACGGGATAACAACTTAAAAGCAACATCACCCTTCATGGTCATCCCTACAGGTCCCACCAGCCTCAGCTGGACAGCACAGCCTGGGTGTTTCTGAGGGACCTCACATCACCATAATCCCATAAAGACTCTCCTCTTTCTTTGCTTTATGTCTCCCCTGCCAAAACTACAGGAGGTTTTCACCTTCTTTCAGCAGGGAAATCTGAAGACCTGCCCAGATTCCCTTGTGCTGTGCCAGGAGAGGGGAGCACTGGCTGATTGATCTGGGTTTCCTCCATCAAGAGCACCGAAGGAGGTACTGAAAGCATCTGTCCTCTGGAAGAAGGTTAATTACAGAAGCTCAGCTTGCACACAGAGTCAGCACAAGATAAGCAGCCTTGGGAGGATAAATTATTACAGATGATAAGGCAGCATTTCCCCTTAACCAGCTTTGTACATGTTTTCCTAAGATTGGCTCCAGAGACGCCTGTCATCGGATGTCAAACAAGAAGCAACAGAAATCACAGAGAATTAACTGCTTGTCTTTTTGCCTTGCAAGTATGTGACACTTTCTCCCTTGTTTAGATTAAGGGAATGATCTCAGAGCCTGACAAGGGGTGGGTACATGGCAGGGGCCAGAGCTGGTGTCTCATCCTCATGTTGGAGCCCAGCAGGCAGCAGGAGCTCCAGTGCCCACTGTCAGCACAAATCAAGGGCTGGTTGAAGCTCAAGATGAACTCCAGGCACCATTTGCTCCAGTCTTTGCTGTGCCTCTCCCTTGTGTGAGCTGGGTATAAACAGGAAACCACAGCCACATGGAGGGAGCTGACTCCACACTGGCAAACACTGAGAGAAATCAGGTCATATTGACATTCTTGCTTTGTTAATACTGTTTATCCTTCGTTCCTTGGCCGCATCTATGGAACAACTCCCACTTTGCCACCCATCTACAGCTCCTTTGTCCCCCAAAATGTGCCACTGTCAGCTCCTTGCCTCTCACCATCACCAGCAGCAGCTCCTGCTGACCCAGACCCAAAGGACATGTGTTTTTTGGGGGGTACAACCTGACCTGCTCCACTCTTCCACAAGGATTTCTACCTAGGATCTTACTATTAGTTTTTTGCCTGCGAGCAGGAATTTCTCCCCTGCAAAGGAGCCAAATCTATTTTAAGTGCCTGATCTGCTGAAACGCAGCCCACCACAGGATCAGCCTCCAGCCTAACGAGGCCCTGCACAGCCAAGATCAGCCTACATTTGGCTCTCAGCACTTTATCTCTACCTGGTACTTTAATCCAAGCCTGAATTCATCCCACTGGAACGAGGAGTTGACACACATTATCAATTTCTTCCAACATTACTAACGTGCCAGCATCTGCATTACCCCAAACGTGACTCCCTCATGGTGTTCTGTCCTTTACAATCTCTCTGTTCCCAAAGACTTTCCTCCCCATCCCACATGTGCTGGGAACATCAAGGTACAATTCCCACTGTCAGCTCTGGGACATCAGAAATAGATGACAGGGAGAGACCCTCAAATTCCTGCATGTTTGAGGGATTCCCTCACTCAGCTGAGTCCACAGCAGCTCCTCCTTTCACATCCCTTGACCTGAGAGCAGCAAAGCCACTGCAAAAGCCCAAATGTTTGAGCTGAGAGGAGAAAAAGGTTTCGTGTGTAAATGCTTATTATTCCATCCCATTTTTACCAGCTAAGGAGCTCTTTCTCCACAGCTCAGTGGCTCAGGGATGAGGAAGAGGATGAAGGCTGAGGGGCATTTTACCAGCCAATGACCTACTAAAATCACTGGGCCAGGCCAGTGGGGATGCTCAGGCACAGGCTTTGTTCAGAGGAACCAGTGCCTGGAGCAGCCTCTGGCTTGTCTCCCCATACAGGAGATAATTGGTCACATCATGGTATTGCAAATACTTTGCAGGGATTCACCGTGGGGCTTTTAAAACATGAAGAACCAGCAGAGTTTGGAATATGAGTGCTGAGACCTCCGACCTTCAGCATTCAAAAAGGCAGAGGCCACCCTGAGGACTCAGCACTCCCCATCCCAGTGCTCAGTCTCCCGGGGCAGCAGGTGATGCTGCTCTGGTGGCCCACGAGTCCCTGTCCCCTCTGCTGCCCCTTCGTGGGATGCTCCTGCAGCTCCAGCCCCTGCAGCCATGGAGGGAGCAATATTCCCCAACTGCTTCTCCCACTGACACTGGGATTTCACTGAGCTCCCTCATCCTCTCCAGCCTGGGCACTCTCAGGATTTCCAGCCTGCCCTGGAAGTGCTTTGACTGCCCTCCTGGTACCTGCTCTACTTGCCATTAGCCTGAAAAGTAACAGCAAAACCCATCTCGTTACAACTTCAAGCTGACACAGTTTGGGGCAGGGTCCTTCCAGTTCTCACAGACAACCACACACAGTTAAAACCCCTGCAGCTGGTCAGAGCTGCCAGAGGTTATTGTTCCTAATTTCCTCAGCCCTGTGCTCCTTTCCAGGGAAAACTCTGTGCTGAGCTCCAGCCACGGAAGGGACTAACAAAGATAAGGCTGGGGGTGGTTCTGTGCTCCTCCAAGAGCAGCTCTGCAGGTGCTCAGACATTCCCAGTTCTGGCCCAGACAAGCTGGTGTGTACTGGGGAGCTGAGCTCAGTGGGGACCACATCCAGCCTGTGCCTGGAGCAGCCTGGAGGGTCAGGAAGGGCCATGCCACCAGTGGGGCAGGGCTGCTTCCTGTCCTCAATTCGCCTGTGGGATCCAAAAGGAATTTTTTCCTATTTCTCTGCCAGGCAGGGAAAAAAAAAAACCACACAGCACTTTGTTGTTGTTTATACTGGAGGGAATTAAAGCTTTCAATATTTGTTATATTTAGAAGTCTTTCAGACCCAGAGTCAGGGAAACACTACGTATGATTCTTGCTCTGTTTACCCTTCATCCATTCCCTCGCTTTTATTGTCCTTCCAGTTCATGCCTCTTCCAATTTAGGTTACATTTCCCAAGGAGCACAGTACAGCCTCAGATTTCCCAGGGACAAGCACCCCTTGAATGCTTTTGTGGCTCCCAGACCACCTCAGTCCTGTGTACAGCAAAGTGCTTGCTGGCAGCAGCAGCAGTTTTATTGCCAGCTATCGGTCAGGCAGAAATGCAGAAAATCCTGAGTCACAGCCCCAATGACCCTGTAAAGTGGGTAATTCACCCCATGCTAAAGGCATCTGTCCACTTGAGGATGGTGCTCTGTCTGGGACTCCCAGTCTGCCCTGGCTCCTCCCAAAAAGAGGTTCCCAACACCAAGGATGCTCCAGGGCTGGGATCAAGGTGCTGCACCATCCTGGCTTCTCCACAGACCAAGGAAGTTTTATTTCTCTTCCCCTCACCCAATTCTTGGGGAGGGAAGGATGCTGAACATCCCTGCAACAAAACACTTGGGAGGAACACCCAGGCTGTGATATAGTCTGCTAAAACCTTCCCAAAAATGAGCATGTGAAAAATCACTGTATGGACAGGGTGAACAGGAGAGAAGTTTACACCCAGTGCCCATTTTCCACTAAATCACTCCCTTCAATCTAGCTGGAAAACCTTATTTTTTATTGTTTTTTCAACTTCACACCTACTACAGGTCTCCAAGCACACACTTTGGTGTGCTCTGCCCCCCCCTCCCTCTCAGTGAGGCAGGATGGAGCCCCCAGTGCCCATCTCTGCTGTGCCCTGGCCAGGGCAAGCAAAGCTGCTCTGATTTACCCCATAACAATCTCTTCTACAGGGAGCCCTAACACCCGGCTGGGAAAAGACAGGTAGTTATTTTCCCAAAGGCTGTGCACAGTAATGGGCCATTTCTGTGTGTTGCCTTCACCCCCAGTATAAAGTCAAACATGGGAGCAGATCTTATTCATTCCTTTCTCAAGGTCTGGTGCATAACCCATCGGTTCCTTAAGCCCAAACTCCTGCTCATGGATCCTGGCAGAGCTCCTGTGTGTGTTTAATTCCAAGAGCACAGCCTGGCTTAAAGCTGAGCTGGTGCAGAGGGGTGTGGAGCAGGAGGATGCAAAAGGTACTTGGGCTCCAGCTCAGCCTGACCTGTCCCTTCTGGGCACAGGAAAGCCAGGAATGGATGTCATTTAAAGCTGGAGGGGGACAAAAGGAAACCTCAAGCAAACACAGGGTGAACAGTCAGACACAAGACTTGCAGAGAGACTGTTGTGTTTGAAAGCTCATCTGGTTATGTGGCATGGTTTGGGGCAGTGAGAGATGTAAACACTCAGGGCTCAGCTCTTCAGGCTGTAGTAACACTGCTTTAAATGTGGAAGGGAGCAAAGGCTGCCAAGGGGATCACAGGGAAAGTGTTTGAATACTTACCCAGTGCTTACAAATCCCTCAAAAATTTCTTGCGTCATCTTTCGGAAGAGGCAGAAAACGGTTGGATTCCTTCATCCCCTCCCTGCATCCCAACAACCTGCTCCTCTTCTTGTTGTGTGGGGCAGCAGCAGACCTGCAAAATGCAAATTAAGCATCAGAGGTGTTTGGGGAGCTGGATGTAACAGCCTTTACATGCCACCTATCCACATGGAGCTGAGCCACAGGGCATGGAGCCAAAGGGACACTCCAGTGCCAGAGGAGCTGGAGCCTGGCAACGCTTTGCCCTCTGCCCTCTGTGCCCTCGCTGCCCCTGCAAAGCTTTTGTCAGCACACACAGGACATGATGACCCAGTATTTCCAGAGATCCAAGGGAGATCCAGAGGTAAGAGCTTGGATTGTGCAGGGCATGAGATGCAAAGCAGAGAGCAAGGGACAGCTCAGCCTCCTCAGCATCTTGGTGTGACTGTTGGGAAAACACAGGATTTGGGGACCAACTGAGACAGAAGGTGAGAACAGAAAAACAAACCCTCAGCTCTGAGCACTGAGCTCAAAGGTGGGCCCTGAGTGCTGTTGGGAGCCATTTCCCCACAGAGTTTACATCAGTTTACATGCACTGTGGATGTCCAAGCCTGGCTGCAGTTCTGTCCCCCCGAGAGGGAGGAGGGAGCACTCCAGGGGTTTACAGATGTGGCCACTGACACCCTGATCTCCCTCGCTCCTGCCAGAGCACAGCACAGTCCTGCTGCCGAAGTGCTGACCTAAGATCTTCCATTCAAAGTTCCCCTCCTCCAAAAATGCTGTATTTCAAAGCAAATCCTCCTGCCAGCACCTCTGTTTATATAGTATCAAGCACTGAGGCCATTTAACAACCCTCTCCCTTTTCTTGACGTTATCTTAAGCTGCTCTGCCAAATTAAGCAAACTCACTGCCCAGAGTGTGTTACTCCTCCTCTTTCCCTCCTTCCACACCACCACTGCCACCCCTCAGAGGGACCAAAGCACACCTAATCCAGCCTCTGCCACTTGGACTGCTTTTAACTCAGGTTTTCCACTGTGTGGGACACCTCATTAACAGCTTCACACCTCTTAGAAGGAAGAGGGGGGCAAATGATGTTATCCATGTTTTTCACCAGGAACAAGTTTTATTTTGGTGAGGAACAAAACAACAAGATTCTATATAAAATAAAAAGCTTTCCTGGGCTGAAAGGGCTTAGAGATTGGCAGGAGTGTATTTGTCAGAGAGCAGATCAGAGCCTAATGAAATTTGTCTTTGTGTGTATCTGTTTCTCCCCCACTTTTGGGGGGTCTTTGTAAAAGCCAGGCTTAATAAAATGGAGGGAGAACCCCACACAAAAGACATTTCTGAGGGCCCAAAGGCAGGCTTATTAACGCAGGGGGTTTGTACAGAGCATGCCAGTTTGGGGAGGTTTGGGGTATTGTTTGTGATCAGACCCTTGGCCAGCAGTGAATGGGACAGGGGAAGGAGCATCTTTGACTTGTTTTCCTACAGGTAAAAGGAGCATCAGCTGCCTGGCAAAAGCCAAATAACATCCTGGGAGGATGTTTCCCACCCCAGGGCAGAGTTTTGGGGTTATGCTGAAGAGTCAAGGAAAAGACTGAAGTTTGAAAACTGGTGCTTGTTTTTCATGGAATTCATGTGCTTTTTGAAGGGCAGCATTCCCAGGTCCTGCCCAGCACCTGCAGGGTCTGGGGAAAGGTTATCAGGTGACCACAGGGCTCTGCACAAACCCATGAGGGACAGGGATAGTGTGGATGGTCCAAGGAACTCAGGCACTGCTAAATCCCTCTCTCACAGGGAAAAGCTACAGATGGGAACGTGGAATATCAGCTGACATAAAATGGATTTATATTTATGTATATGGAAGAGAAATGATACTCATACATATATTTACTCACAGGCCCGTTGAACCTATTGCCCCAATATACCTGATACTGAGGATTTTATCCATATCTGAGGAATCACAGAATATCCTCAGCTCAAAGGGACCTACAGGGATGATTGAGCCCAAAAAGGAAAGAAAGGATGGATATTTATGGTAGGTACTTAGTCATCCCACCCAGAGTTTTCTCCACATTTCCAGGGGCACTTCAAGCTCCGTCCATCCAAAGGAAGGATGGGTTTTGTCCTTGGGGATTACTTCCACCTTTTCCCAGAGGTTGTCAGCTGGATGAACCATGACCACTTGCTGGCCCCAAGCCCATCCTTGACTGTGAGTGGCCACCTTCTCCAGCCCCAGAGCCCACCAGATGGTGCTCTCGGTATTAGTTAATGCCGAGCCTATTTGTGCCTCTTCCTTCCCCTGAGAACCTCCAGCACAGGTGGGATGTGGACAAACACCACCACCACCAAGAGCAACAGATTCCTGTGCTTTCCCAGAGACCCACACGGATGGTGTGGCTTCATCCCAGGCGTGATGTGGCCCAAACCCAGGTTTCTGAAGCACCTGGAGGTAATGGTGGGTCATGGGCTCTGCCATGTACCTTCCTGCCCTAATTGTGGTGTTGAGCTCATTGGAAATCCTCTGGTGCACCATCTCTTGAAGGGCCCCTCCTTGGAGCTTCTCTGGAGTGGTGGCTCACAGCTGGCTGGGACAGCAGAGGTGTTTGGGGTTTCTGCTTGCCAGAGCTATGAAATGTGTCCTATTTTCCAGGCAAATGTTGCAATAACAGGGAGAGGCTGCCCAGGGGTGTTGGGGGATCTCCAACACAATCAGCCTGCACTGAGAGCCCTGTGCTGTGAGTTCTGAAGAACTCTGAGGTCCCTTTCAGCTCTGTGTCTCCCCAGTTCCTGTGGCAGGAATGCCTGCAGTTCCCATGCCCTTGGCACACCACACTACTCATAATTACAGCAGCTCTGAGAACTGGGCTAATTGCAGTGTTGATCCTACAGCTGTTTCCTCAGCCCAGCAGGATGGCCTGTTCTCCTTCCATGCTTCCAGCTTAACAAGGCTCTCTTTAATTTCTCCTTAATAAAACTCAGGCCAAAGGGGAACATTTAATGTGCAGTTAAATAAAGACCAGACAGGGCACCCACTGACCAACATCCTAAACCCGAGTGCCTGTTCTGCCTCATCCAGGGACACCAGCAGCCAAACCAACCTCAGGCACAGAGCCTGAGTGCTGAGCAAACCAGCAGCTACCCCAGTGGCTGTGTTTGTTCCCAATAACAGGATTTTATCACCGAGCAGCCGGAACAGGTAGCGCATTGAAGGTCCCTGTGTGGGGACAAGGCAGCAGTTACACCCCTAATGAGCAGAGCACAGCTAATAACACACCATAAAGGGGGTTTACCACCCCAATTTCCAGTCTCTGAAGGGCTCTAAAAGCCTGTTCAAGTGAGCAAAGTCAGATTTGCCTTTGCCTCGTGCTTTAGTGGAAAGCTCTGTTTCTGCCCTCACTGAAATGGGGGAAAAATCTGGAGTGGAGCAAACAGAGCCAACCTGATTTTGCCCCAAAATGACTTAAATTAGGCTGATCATCCTATTAGTTTGTTTGCTCCATCCTGAGCTGTCCCATCAGCTCCTTAACTAATTCTAAAACTTCTTTTATTTTATCACAACTCCTTATAAAGCACCTCCACACTGGACAGGGTTGACCCAGCCCTGGCACAGGCTGCCCAGAGAAGTTGTGGCATCCCTGGAAGTGTCCAACGCCAGGTTGGATGGGGCATGGATGCCCAACCAGTGCCAGGGCCTCACCACCCTCACAGGAAAGGATTTCTTCCTAATACCAACCTAAACCCACCCCAAGGGTGGTGCCCAGAGAAGTGCCCCCTATCCTTTTGGAGCAGCCAGATCCATCTTGCACACACTTTTCCATTTACAGCCAGAAAGGGACAAAACCCAAAGCTCCATTTCCATTGTTCATTTGGAGCTTTGATTCCTTTCCATTTCCCTTGCCTTTGTGTGTGTGGGAATGTGCATTTGTGGGAACACACAGGATATTTCCATGCTTTCTGCAGTTGTTTAGTGAGTCCCCTCTGCAGCTCCTGGACCACCCCAGTGGCTCTTGCTCTGAATTCCAAGGCCTGCTGGGATGTGCTTGCAGCAACCTGGTCCAGAGGAAAGTGTCCATGCCCATGGCAGGAATGAGATGGTCTCTAAAGTCCCTCCCAACCCAAACCATTCTGGGACTCTCTGAAGACCAGCACAAGAAACAATTACCACGTGACTTTTTGCAGCTCTGAGATCTGCAAAGAGTTGAAAATCAGCACTGAATAATCAAAAGGCTTCCTCTTACCTTACCAAGCCTCTCCCTCTGCCATGGGGTGCTGAGCCCCAGCTCCAGGACCCCTCCTGCCTGTGCATCCATGCAGTGGCTGCTCCATGGGATTTGGGAGCTCTGCCTGCCTTTTCTACCCTCTCTGCAAAGCAAAGTGGGTAAAGTCAATGGCAGTGCCTGTTGCTTAACTGGGCGGCTCCCTGTGCCCTCCCATTAATGGATGTACCCACAGGCAGGGATGGCCCTTCTCAAAGATCCCAAGTGCCTGGGAAAATCCCTGCTCCTCTCTGAACTGCAGGCCAGGTCTGCAGGGTGGCTGGAGGAGATTACTCTGAGGGTTGGACTACATGACTTATAAAGGTCCCTTCCAACCCAAACTATTCTATGATTACTTTGGGGACATTTCAAAAAAAAAGAGGGAAGGAATTTTAAATTTCCGGCCTGGAAAAGGCACAAATCCTCTTCCTGCTTTTTCCCCTCTCAGCATGGCTTTGAGAAGCATGTTCCTCTACCTCTGTTTTTCTCCTGCTGTCTTGCTTTTTTCCTCCCTTCTTGCCTTCCCTCCTCCCTCGTCATCTTCCACCAAACTTACTGTTTTCCACAGCAAAGCCAGAAGGCACCTTGGGTGGTTTCTGGTCCAACCTCCTGCTCAAAACAGGTTCAGACTCAGAGCTGGATCCCAAATTTTGCATGTGGTTATGAACTCTGTGTTACAATGATAAACACAAATGTGAGGTCAAGTTGTACTTGGGACAAACTATGAAAATTCCCACAGCAATTTTTCAGCTGTAAATTCTCATTCATCCAAATTCATCTGACTCGTGGGAGAGTTTTGATTTTGAAGGAGCTGGAAAGAAAAACCTCACAAACTTTTATGTTTGAACCCAAAAGCTTCATTTCATCTTTTTCATATAGGTTATTCCACCCTTTCCTGCCATTCTGATGCCCAGGATTTGCATGACTTTACCTGGCATTTAGGATGAATGGTCCACTTCAGGCAGGTCTCACCCCTGTTTCTGACTCAACATTTCATGAGAACTTCCAGTCAGTGTAAAAACTCTGACTTTTCTCCTTGGTCTGAAACAAAAGCAAATAGAAAACCATTAGGAAATTTCATTCCATGTGACAGGAATGTGACTTTCTGGACAGCTTTCATTGCTGTCAAGAAGGGTGGCTGGCTGAGACAGCTCCTCAAAGCCTTGGAAGTGCATCCCAAGGCTCGGAGCTGGCAGCACATCCCCCAGTCCTTCCATCCACTGCCAATATCGAGAGGATGGGGTTTTTCAGGGTCCCCTCAAAGAACTGAATACACAGTTCCCAAGATGCCTGAGGTCTCTAATTCTGGTAGACTCCTTTTGAAGAGTCCCAGCCCTTTTTTTGGTTGTTTTTCATTGTGCTTTAGATAACCAGAGTGGGCCTCTCGTTCATTGTTCCATGTGTCACCTCCCACCAAGAAAAGCAAAGAAGAGGGGGGGGAAAAGCCACATGAAGATATTAAAACAAGGAACTGGAATGTCTACAGACTGCTGGAAGAGTTCACTCTTAATTCACATATCCCTATTTACTGTTGAAAACAGCTATTTAGCTATTTATGGCTTTATAAGCCACCGCTCTTGGTTTCTGCTGAGCCTCAGATGGATGGTTGGCCCATGTGTCTCATGCTGTAGTTAAGTAGGATAGGAAAAAATTAAAAAAAAAAAAATCAACAAAAAAGAATTGCAGAGACTTTTTTGGATGGGCACATCTGGCCCCCATGTGCAGGCCCAGCCTCAGGGAGAGCCTACTGAGAGGGAAAAGCTGCTTGCTGTGGTTCTGGACAAGCTTCTTCAGAGGTAAGTTATGGGCACACAGACGCATCCATTTCAGAGAGGTTTGTGAATACACAGACAGAGAGACTGGGCAAGGAAGAGCTTTCTGCATTTTCTTTCCTGGAGCTTGAAGAGCACACCTGGCCAGCTGCAGTTCCCTGGGCAGCACTGATTTACTGTGGAGCAGGGAGGCTGTTCCTGGGCTGTGGCTGAAGGTGAGAGGTTGGGGAGCACAGAGGGACTCCAACAACCCCTGAATCTGTTCCTGGGCTGTGGCTGGAAGGTGAGAGGTTGGGGAGCACAGAGGGACTCCCAAAATCCCTGAGTCTGTTCCCTGGCTGTGGCTGGAAGGTGAGAGCCTGGGGAGCAGAGAGGGACTCCAAAAATCCCTGAGTCTCTTCCTAGGCTGTGGCTGGAAGGTGAGAGGTTGGGGAGCAGAGAGGGAATCCAAAAATCCCAGAGTTTGGCAGGACAAGTCCTGGGAGAGAAAGCAGAATCATAGAATGGTTTGGGTTGGAAGGGACCTTAAAGCTCTTTTCAGTCCATCCATGGCAGGGACACCTCCCACCAGCCCAGGCTGCTCCAAGCCCTGTCCAGCCTGGCCTGGGACACTTCCAGGGATGGGGCAGGAACCATCAGCCCTCAGGCACCTCCTCCTTGAACTCTGTGTGAGGTTGAGCTGCCAAAATGCCAACTGCCCAACCCAGAGAGAAAGGGACCTGTCCTCCCCAGTCAAGGGAAAAGGAGGGAAATCAGGAACCTTTTTTTCCTCTGCTTTCTCAAAGGACCTGAAAATGATCTTTCAAGAAGGCTGTGATAAATAAATACCAAGGGGTCTCAAATATTTTCATTGGAAGCTGCCATTTGTTGCAGAAAAAGGGACCAAAATTCCAATACATGCTCAAAGCCTCTATTACCCCAGCAAACCCCACAACAGTTGTCAGCGTTCTCTGGAAGTTTTACAAGTGAAACCATTTTAGTCCAAAATGCCCTATTTCTGCAGCACCCACTGATACTGAACATGCTGTTTAAATAAGCCAACCCATATCCTTAAGTGAGCAGCACAGAGTCATGGAATCATTAAGGCTGGAAAACACCTCCAGGATCATCGAGGCCACATATTATTTCCTGCTGGCTTTTTCCAGGGACAGGAGGATGGATCCATAAGGGCACTAAAGCAAACATTTCCTGAGTATTTGCTCTTTTTTATATACTATAGAACACCCAGTAAATGACCCCAAAAAACATGTTGTTAAGAAGTTCCATGAGTATTACACTTTCTTTTCTTTAGATCAGGCCATAACTCTTGCAGCAGGGGGAAATTTCTGTGGGTAGAAAGGATAATGAGGACCAGGCTTTGACTAAAAGGTCCTTATGCCCTTGGATGGATGCTGTGGACGCTGCCTGGCAGCAGAAGGCTTTTTTGGGAATTCATAAGAAACAGGATTCCACAGAACCACAGAATGGTTTGGGCTGAAAGGGACCTTAAAGCCCATCTTGCTCCACTCTCTGCCATGGGCAAGGACACCTTCCACTATCCCAGGTTGCTCCAAGCCCTGTCCACCCTGGCCCTGGACAGGGTTGGGGTAGGAAGGCTTTGTTCATGTGCAGATTTCTTTGCATTTTCAAAGACAATGTAGTTTCTCCCACTTTTCTCTCACAGTAAGTTTGTCTGGGCTGAAAGCAGAAGCCACTGGATCCCACAGCACACACAGAGGAGCTGAAGGGATGTCAGGTTTCCAAACCCTGCCCTAAGCTATGCAGAATCTGGGACTCAGCAGTTTGCAAGAGAGAGAAAATCCTGGGGATGATCCAAGAGCAAAAAGCCCTTCTGCCATTCCAAGTGGGCTGAAAGCAGAGCTGGCAATGAACCCTCTTTATGAGCACACTGTGGGTTGGGGGAGCTGCCCCAGCCTGTGTCCCATTCCATTCTGATGCAGGGACCCTGAGCAGCTCCATTCTATGGCACTGTTGCAGATGGGGCCAAAAACCCTTCTTTATGAGCACACTGTGGGTTAGGGGAGCTGCCCCCAGCCTGCATTCCATTCCCATTCTGATGCAGGGACCCAGAGCAGCTCTGCTCCCTTGCACTGCTGCAGATGGGGCCAAAAAACCCTGCCAGGGACACATTCCCCCAGGGACACATTCCCCAGTGTTTTCCTGCTTGCAAAGCAACTGCAAGTCCTGCCATGAGCCAAGAAGCAGGAGCACCTCTGGCAACATCTGCCACCATCCAGTCTGGGACCGTCTGGCAGTGCAGCCACGAGCCCTTCCCAAACCCAATTCCCAACCCAACCACACCAGGGCAGTTTTCCATGGCTTTCTGGGAGGCCAGGTCCAGCCCAGAGCTCTGCACCCTCTTGGAAAGCTGGTTCTGGGGGAGTTCCCTGTGTTTGCTTGGCTCCCCTTCCACTCAGTGCTGTTCCTGTTCCAGGCTGGTTTGCAAGCTGCAAAACATCCCTGTTTGCAAACTGAACAAGTTTTAATTACTCCCAGAATTCTGCCTGGAAGGGAAGAGCCAACCAGACAGGCAAACTGAAAGAGAGTAGGTTTAAATTAGATATGAAGAAAGAATTCCTCCCTGGGAGGGTGGGCAGGCCCTGGCACAGGTTCGGCAGAGAAGCTGTGGCTGCCCCAGCCCTGGGAGTGTCCCAGGCCAGGCTGGACAGGGCTTGGAGCAACTTGGACAGTGGAAGTTGTCCCTGCCCATGGAAAAGGGGGTGGGAATGAATGGATTTTAAGGTCCCTCCAACCCCAACCAGTCTGCGATTCATATTAATCAGATAACGAGGGTGATCTCTCTCAGTGCCGTATGGCCAAACACAAAAGCCAGAGCATGATGGCAAAAACCAAACCTAAAACACTATTTGCATTATAGGAATGTGCTGTAAAACACAGGAAAGTTTTCTTGGGAGCTTTTCTCCAGCTTTGTGCCCTCCCTGCACACTCTGCCTGTACAGCAGCTGCCCCCTCCATGCCCAGCCCATACCTGCAACAAGGGCCTGTGCCAAATGATACTCCTGGTCCTATCAGGAGGATAAGGCATGCAAAACCCTGATGCATTCAAATAAAGATTGGAAATCATTTCCTTACAGGAAGGAGCTATCCCAGCCTGTCTTCCCTTCCCTTTGATTATACAGCTCAGATTAGGGAGAGTCAGGAAATTACATCATCTTAGGAAAAATAATAAGAATTTTTTAAAAAATTTAAAAGGGAAGAGAAGACTATCAAAGAAAAGGAAATTTTTGCATTTCCTGCCAAAAACAATCCTGCAATTTCTTTGAGGTTTCAAAGGCTTAGTTACATTTCTTTTTTTTTTTAAGTTTCACCCTAACAAGTGCCACTTTGCATAGAGTCTTCATTTTTAAACAGAACATGGGCCACTATAGCAAGGCACAATACTTTCATCCAATTTAATATTTTAATATTAAAGATGGATAGATACTGACTGAGAAACCAAAAGCCAACATTTGGCCCATAATAAATCCTGATCACTGTTGAGAGGACTAACTTGGGTCTGTGTATAGAACCATCAGAGAATGGTTTGGGTTAAAAGGGACCTTAAAGCCCATCCAGTTCCAACCCCCTGCCATGGGCAGGGACACCTCCCACCAGCCCAGGGTGCTGCAGCCCCATCCTCTACTCTGAGCAGCACCTGAGCAAAGACAACCCTTTGTGAGTACTAAAGCAGGAAAAAAAAAGAAATCCCCATCAAACACGGTGTGACTAAATGCAGAATTTATGATTCCACAATCACCTGCTGGTCAGTCAGCACAGACAAACCTGTTGTTTGACCTCTGCTCCTGACAAACCTCAGTGGGGAAGAGGGTGAAAGCCAAGCTTTCTATGAGTGGAGAGAACATGGGGCTCAGTGATTTACTGCCAGTTTTGGATTAACCACACGATGGGAACGACGGGACCAGGTGGGGGAAATACATTCACCACCAGGATTTATGTGTGGCTTTGTAAGAGAACACTCCCTGACAGGCTGTACCATGCTCAGTTAACTCGACCTGGATGGTCTCAGCACACAGTTCACACATAAATATGGTTTTTCATAGAAACATAGAATGGATTGGGTTGGAAAAGACCTCCGAGATCATCAAGTCCAACCCTTGGGCCAACTCCAGTCCCTTTACCA
>JAWWEV010000002.1:4503929-4537511 GCA_035583235.1 Hafferia zeledoni
CACTGAGTGCCATGATCTGGTAAAGAGACTGGAGTTGGACCAAGGGTTGGACTTGATGATCTTGGAGGTCTTTTCTACCAAATCCATTCTATGATTCTATGCACAGAAAAGCATGGAACTCTGGTGCAGCTCAGGGGAGCTGACAAGCAACCCTGACCAAGGCAAGGTTTACAGGTGGTGGGAGTGGGGGTGAGGGTTCCTCACATCCTTGGAAGGGTCTATTAGCAAAGCACAAACCCCCCAGCAAACAAAACTGTGCTGAGTCAGACACCTTCACTCTGAGTCACTGAGAGGAGAAGAGGAGAAGGGAATGGTATTATTCCAGGGAATTGTTCAAGGAGCAGAACACCCACACACAGGAACACTCCACCCAGAGGGAAGTCCCCCTGCCCTGAGGAGCCTCCAAGTCACAGTGCCCACTGCAGCTCCGAACCAGACACACACACCGCTTGGACCTCCTGCCAGGGCTCGGTGGGGACTGAAACCATGTCCTCACACTTCCCCCCAGATGTCTCCAGAGCAGTTCAGGGTGTCCCAGCACAGCTCTCCCAGCAACTTCCCACCAGGACATCTATGAGAGGCTTGGCAATGCAATCACAGCACAGCCCTCCTGGCCACAAGGGTCTGCCAAAGGGTGCCATGAGCCAGACCACAGGGGAAGGAAGGAGTCAGCTGCCATCACTGACTGGATGGTGGTGGTGGACACCATCTAAACAGATGGTGTTTCTCTCAAGAGAACCTCAAAAACCTTCAGTGGGGTCAGCTGAGTTGTTTTTTGGTGTTTGGTGTCGTTTTTTTGCATTTTTAAGTTAGTCCAGCCAACCAACAAACACTTCAACTCTCTACTTCAACTTTCCTTGGCAAAGCTGCACAGTCCTCAGGCAGAATCCTGCAGGTGTCCTGCACTATCCCACTGCTGTGCTCTCCAGCAATTCTGAACCCCCAATATCAGCAAGATTTGTCAGACACTACCTGCTTTTGTTGGCTATTACCATCCTTCCTGGGGGACTCCTCTTTCTTTCAAATCTGGCACAAGTCCTGCTGCTTGTAGATTTATATGGAGGCACATCAAGTTCTCCTTCCAGTACACAGAACTGTATAACCAATTCCTCATGAAGGTTTGGGAAAAAAACCCTATATCCTCAGACAATCTTTTCCACAGAAGGGTTTTTAAATTGTTGCCAAGGTGCTAAGTAAAAAAAAAGAAAAAAAAAAAAAAGAAAAAATATGCAAATAGTAATGTGTTAACAGCTTTTGGAATATTTGGTCTGTTCCCAAAGCCACAGCTCAAGGGGGTTAACACACAAACCTGTGTGTGCTCCTGAGCCTCCTGCCTGCAAATCCAGAACATTTCAACAGTCCCAGAAACAGGTTAAATAAACCTTTTCCAGGAGCCACACAGGTATTGCTGAGCTCACCTTGGAATGGGAGAAATCTGCTGGAAGAGGTCTCCGGTGCCTGTTCCAGGACTAGTTCCTCCAATTCTCTCTAAGTCAGTGTTTCCAAGAGTTAAAACCCCACAGGTTTTAGCCAAACTCTCCTTGATTTAAGGCATGAAGGGAACAATATTTATCATTCAAAGGAGGCAATTCTGCTTCATCCCTGCTCCTATTTTTGTCTTCTGCCTTTAGACAGGAGCGTCCCTTCCCTGTGCTAATTAATAAAGGGATAAAGACACACCTTGGGGTTCAGCATTTCACAGAAAAGTTAATTACAGATCCTGACTTTATAATTACCAGTCGAGACACTCACATTTTCTGCCATAGGATCCCCCCAGGCCTCACCTGGATAGGAAGAAGTAAGGGGTGACTTTGAAGGCTGGAGTGAAAGCTGATCTTTACAGAAAGTGTGAGACACAGGAAGGGCCACTGAAAACCTCCAAAACAACAGGTCAGAGAGAGAAACACTGACGGGTCACAGACATCATAATGTACTTGCCAAAACTGAAGAGAATGGAGACTAAGCCCATCAGAAAAGATGCTGCACTGACAACATGATGTTCAGCGGAGCAGCTGTAAGTCTATTAACTGGAAGAAGATGCAAGATCAGGGCAGAGAGAAAGCTTTCCCCAGACAAGGCAGCTGAAAATGTCAATGTGCAAAGTGCTCTGTGTTCCCAGCTCAGCCCTTGGACCCAGAAACAGAGTGGCTTAAGATGATCAAGACCACTTGTGTACTTCCATCTCCAACCTGCAAACGCTTACACACTCACTCTGGTATTTGCTGAGTTGCTGCATCACGCTCCCCATTCCATAAATCCTCTTGCCTTTCAGGCTCAAGTGATGGAAAATGCTCTCTGAGCACAAAACACTTGCTGAAGTCAGAGGGGAACTGCAGGGAGATAAAAGTACAGCAGAAAGTCACTGTCTGGAGAATACAAAGAGCTCCTCATTTACAAAACCAAACTCTTAATAACCAGAAGGTCTAGACAGAACCATCAAACTGGCACCTGGGGCTGCATGAACTGACCTGCTTGGGTTTCACTAGCACCTTGGGAGCTCACACTGCCGGTTCCTACAGGCTGGGGCACCCCTGTGCTGTGTCTTTGTATAGCCCAGGACTTCTCTGGGACCCTTCCTTTATGCAATTTTGGGCACACACATAACTTAGAATGCAGTTTAAAGCCAACACCTGAGGTTTTCACAGCAGCACAAACCACAGTTCACAGCCTGGTCCTAATTCTCCTCCGTGCCCAAGGTGTTCAGAGCAGCCAGGAGCACAGCTCCCAGTTTAAAGAGGAGCCACTCATTCTTTAAGGATGTGTTGGTCTGTTGTAGGAGTTGTATTTCTCCATCCATTCAAAGCTTTGCCAGCCAATTCCATCAATCAACTTGCTGGGAAAATTGCTTTAAAAGGGAAAAGTGCAATTAAATGTCATGTCAGCAACATATCCATGCAAAGAGGAATTCCTCACCCCATGTACTCTCAGGGTGTTTTTACAGTCCTTATTTTAGAGACTCCTTGAAAATGGTCTTTAAAAGCACCCAATGAGATAAAACAAAGAGTGACCATCATGGGGAACCAAAACAAGAGAAGCAAAGAAAACAGTGAGCTGTGGGCAGTGTTGGTGGCACTGGAATAGGAGCCCAGCCCTTGCCATGGCTGTGCCTGGGACAAACAGGGGCTGGAGCCATTTGCCAAGGGCATGAACATACCCATGGGTGGTGAGACCCTGCCCCTGCTGTAAGGACCTGTTAGGGCCCTTCCTGGGGGCTGCCCCGAGCCCTGATGGATGGCTGGGCTGCCAGGGCAGCATTGAGAGCAGTAATAATGACACATCTGGTGCCTTCTCCTCCTGAAAGGCTATTCTGACCCCACTGAGACCACATGAGCCATTCCTAGACAATGCACAGATTGGGGTCTCCCTGCCACCAATGGGCAGTGCTGGCTCCATCCTGCGCTGTGTCTGGCACCATCCCTGCCAGCCCAGCCCAGGCCTGTGCCCCTCTCTGTCTGCAGGGACACCACCACCCTCCACAGCCTCCATCACCCATGGGATCCCCACTCCACAGCCTCCATCACCCATGGGACCCCACCTCCACAGCCTCCATCACCCATGGGATCCCCCTTTGGAGTCTCCACACTCAGGACCTCTCCCCCAGACTGACACAGCACAACATCTCTGGCTTCAATCTGCCCCTGGGCACAGGACCACAGAATGGTTTGGGTGGGAAGGGACCTTAAAGCCCATCTTAAGCCACCCCTGCTACGGGCAGGGACACCTTACACCAGCCCAGGTTGCTCCAGCCTGGCCTTTGACACTTCCAGGGATGGGGCAGCTTTTCTGCCCAACCTGGGCCAGGGCCTGTCCACCCTCAGCATAAAATATTCTTCCCAATATCCCACCTAAGTCTGCCCCTTCCAGCAGTTTGAATCCATCCCCCTTGTCCTGTCACTCCCTCCAAAAAAGGCTCCCCACCATCTCCCCAGGCAGACAGGGAAGGATGTGCAGCAGGACATGAGGATTTCACCCTGGTGCCAGTGCAAACAGGCTCCCCACCCACAGGTACAGCAGCAGGTCCTGGGAATCCATCCCCTTTCCTTCCTGTGCACAGGCAGGGCCCAAGGCAGCTGCTCACGAGCACAAATTATAAAGGCTGAGCTATGTAAAAAGTAGTTTCTATAGGGAATATCAGTTCTGAGCACGTTTTATCCCCCAAAAATAGAAAGTATGGGGATTTAATACATGAGACAACCCTTCAGCAGCCCTCTCCTGACACCCTATAGCCTCCAAATAACAAGGGGAGCTGAGAGCTCTCTGAGAATGGACTTGGGGCATAAAGAAAATACTGGAAATAGAAGCAAAGAAAGGCACAGCAGAGCAGAGGAAGCAAAAAGAAGGATGTCTGTGTGCTTCAAATGTCTCAAAACAGAGGCCCCACTTTGCAAATCCTGTTTCACTGGGGGAAGGAGGGGGAAGGCTGGTTTTCATTTCGCTTTCGCTTTGAAAACCCCATTTTTGTGCACATCCACTGAAGTGCAGATTTCCTCCAAAGCCCTTGCAGCAGAGAGCACGCCCCAAGCTGGAGTTTCCAAAACACATCTGCCTGGATTCCCAAAGCCATGGCTGAGAGCTCCAGCAGCCCCTCCCCGAACGAGCCTCGAGCAGCACAGCCCAGCACAGCCCCAGAACACCCCAGTGCCCCCAGTAAGGGAGGGCAGCACCCACCAGCCCAGAGAGGGGTGGCACATAGACCCATTTCTCCTTGGCATGGACTGTGCCAGCTGGGAAGGGAGATAAGGAGCAGCTGCTGGAGTGTGGGGGGTGATAAATGGGGTGCCCACCAACACATCTGCAGCTGCCAGTACATCCAGAGAGCCCATCCAGCCCGGGCAGGATGTGGGCATAACAGTAAAGGAGGAGGGATATCACCCATTGCTGCCCCTTCCCAGCTCCACCAGGGCCACACAGCACCCAGCAGATGGTTTGTACAAACCTCCCCAAACTCCCTGCTGGCACAGAGCAGCCTCCCCTGCCCAGCTGGCAGTTGGCACTGTGTGCCCCCAGCCCCTGTGCCTGCAGCTGGAAGGGCTGAGAGGGCAGGGACACGGCCCCAGTCACCAGGCTGGCAGCTGCAGCTGGTGGCAGGGATGCCCAGGGGAAGCAGGTGGCCCCTTCCCAAGGGCTGGGTGGCAGTGCAAGCACCCAGGGCTGAGGGGGCCTTGGCAGAGAGGTGACCTGCTGGCTGGGGGCCCAGTGACAGTGTCTGATGCCCTGACAAAGGAGCTGACCAGCCCCAGTGGCACCAGCCCCGCTCTGGTGCACCCCACAAGCCTCCTCTGCCCACTGAGAGCTGCAAGGAGCAGCAGCACCTCCAACCTGCTCCCACAGAAGATGTGCCAGGCACCAAGCTGCACCCTGCCACTGCACAGCCCTGCCCTACAACCTGCACCCCTTTTGCTGAAGGCTGTCCCAGCCTGTCTGCACCAGGACAAGGCCAAGCAGCCCCTCCCAGTTGCCACTGCCCCTCCACAGCTCCCCTTCCAGGTCCACAGCATTCCATCCCCAGCTGTGGACATGCCCATCCCAGGGTCACCCTGACCTGGAAACCCAGGAGTCCAGGGTAAGACAGACACCAGGCCCCAGCTCAGTGGCCCAATAGCTGCTCCTTGCCCAGAAAATTGAAGGTCCCTGGGGTTTGTGGTGCCACAGAGCCCTTTGGCATTCAGCTGGGTGTATTTCATCCAGCCTGTGCAGCAAACAGCCCATGGTTACAGCCCCCAGAATGGCTCATGACTGTCTACGAGGGCAGTAATTCATCCCATCCACTCTGCTGTGCACATTCCCTCCATTCCAAGGAAGAGGTCATGCCCTCTTTTCCCTTCTCATCAGCACCCTGTGCCCCTGCTCTCCCCTCTGCTCTTTGCCAGGTGCCAAGAAGGGCCCACAAAGCCATTTACTTTATTTTAGTATTCCTCCCCAAAGCTCCTGCAGCTGCTGCACAGCAAATTCTCCATGCTGGGCTGAGCAATCTACAATTCCCTACTCCATGCCCTTGGAACCAGATGGCAAGCCAAAGTTTCCCCTGACAAGCAAAGGAATCAGAACTGACATGATTGGGAAAAACAAGCTCAATTCCTCTTGGCAGGACATTAATTTAGAAATCTCTGGTGTTGTCACCCCAATTCACAATGAATTTGAATCCAAGCTTTCCTAGTGCCAGATGACACAGAGATTTGACAAGGAAGGTAATTGGAGGAAATGGCTTTGTAATCCAGCTATTGTGCTGGCAAGATCCAGCTCTCCTCAAGAACGAGGTTCACTTCCTGGCATGGTTGATTCATCAGCATTTATTTGTCCCCAGTGCCTCTTGGCTTTGCTCTGCCTGGCAGGGATGGCATGGACCCTTCAGGGCAGTGCCAGAGGGTGCTGAGCACCCAGGCTTTCTGCAGGTGAGGGATAAGTCCTGCAGAGTGAACCACTCCAAGTGTGCAAGGGGAACCAGCAGGACTGAGCTGTGCACACACCCACCAAGCAGAGGGAGCCAAGCACCACCTGTGGTGGGTGCCCGTGCCATGCCAGGGGCAGGAACAAGGATGGGGATGTTCACAGGAAAGCAATCCCACCCAGAGAGCCCCAGCACTTCCATCCACCCCACAGAAATAACTGGGTTGGTGGGAAAACATGAATTGCAGCAGAACTTGGAGCAAAGCCTGTGATCACACCCTCAGTGACACCCCCAGCACATGGCCCAGAAGAAAGAGTCCCCTCCATGAGGTTACCTGCCAGACAGGTCCTAATCACTGGATCATAGAACCATGGAATGGTTGGGGTTGGAAGGGGCCTGAAAAACCTCTTTGCCATAGGCAGGGACACCTTCCCCTGGAGCAGGTTGCTCCAAGCCCTGTCCATTCTTACTCTTCCCTGAAAAACACATTGTAAGCAAAGGCTGCATTAAGCAGAGGGAAACCAGCATCAAAGGGCAAAAGAGACTGCCCTGCTGCCACCAGGAAAAAGGGAAAAAGAAAGGGGGGAAACAGGGTGGAGCTGTTCCAAAATGTGTTCTGAGAGCAGAGCTGAGCAGCACTTGTCTAGAAATGCTCATGAACGATTTTGTGTACACAGGTCCTGGATCATCATGTGCAGCATCTTCCCACTGCTCTAATAACAACCACTAATAACAATAACCATTTCAGTGAACACTCTGTGTTCCCAGCTGCCCTTATCTGGACTGGCTGGTGAGCTGCTCAGGATGGGTGTTGGATCCACTCCCGAGCTGCACCTCTGAGATGGGATCACTTGGTGGCCAGGGCAGAGTGAAACCCTATCCCTGCTCCCTCCATCGATCCACCAGTGCCCAGACAGTCCTCTGGGAGCCCTGTTAAAATGAGCTCTTGCCCTTCAGAAGGCTGCTCTCTATTTCAGTAACTTGGAGGATGGAGCATGGCTGCACTCTACCATCCCTGGGATCTGAATATGTCCTTTAGCTCCGTGACCTGATTCACAGAGTGCACACAAAGCCAGTGATTATATAGAGGAGGAAGGGAAGAGCTCAGTTATTTTTATTAATCTCCTAGCAAAAAAATATTAGCATAGTAAACAGCCAGCAATCACCCAGGAATGCCTGGGAGAGCTCTTACCTACCCGCATGCAGATCCCTCATCTGGAATTCATTTATTCACATTCACTATTGGTGCTATTCAACTGCAGAGCTGGCTGGGGAAGGACATACTCAAAAGAGCCCTGGAGTTATTGAAGGGGCCAGACTCCACTGCCAATGTTACCTCTGGAAATAAAGAATCCTGGGGGGGTCTCAACTTCCTGCAGGAAGGAATGCACAGAAAAAGGGCATATTTGCCCCATGGGTTTTATTCTGCATCCCATTTTGCTGCAAATTCCCTCAGAAAGCTTTCCTAGTGCTGAGAATTGTCTGCATCTTCTTTAATTACATCCAGTCCCTTCCACTGCTGGAGCAAACCCAGTTCAGGTGTAACCATTTTGAGCTCTGAAGAATTCCCACAGCCTGGTGAAAAACGTAGATCCAATTTGTCTGTTCCCCTGCAGTGCTGCCTTACACATCCTGCACTGACCCTTGTGCAGGTCTGTACAGTCCTTCCCTTTGCCTACCCTGAGTGTGGGTCCTCTGGGGTCAGGAAAACACAAGATGTGTTGCCTGAGCTCTGTTTTGGGGGTGGAAGTGGAAAATCCAGGAGGAAAGCAGATATCTCCTGGGAGCCCCTCCATCCTGCCTTTCCCTAGGCCAGCTTACTGCTCTGGGAAGGGACCACACAGACTCAGGTTGAGGGGGGAAAAAAAGCACATGAATATCATGGAAGTCTCAGGGCAAGTAAATTACTGTTAATTGTGAGATATTTGATTGCAAGAAGCACCAGATGGCCAGCCATCTGTTTTTTATTATAAAATTAAACAAGATTAACCCAAACAGGATTTCCTCAGCATTCTTCTCTGACTGGCTCACAAATACATCTTTAACACCTATGCTACAGATACAGCACAATCAGAAGCTCTTCCTGCCTTTCCCTAATCTACTTGGGATAAATACTCTGCTGAGTAATGCCCTTGTATGTAAAGATTTCCAGCAGGACTGAAAAGAAGCAGGGAATGGACTAATCAAGAGAGGACAGAACTGGGAAATGTCAGTTTAAATAGAAGTAACCCCAGCAGAACCCCTTCCTTTTACACTGCTATGACCAAAGGCTGGTTGAAAGGGCACAAACATCTGGGCAGGAGTGTTGCCAAGGGCAACAGGTTGCCAGAGGAAACGGCAGCTGGAGTACCAACCTCTGCCAGTCCGGGAAGGAAGCAATGGAACAGCAGAACTGGGGAGAGGGGCCAGAGCCCCCACTCTCTGCCTGCCTCCTCTGAAAGGTGGCAGTCAAAAACATCCCTCCTGAGAGTGCCCCTGAAAGCCTCAGGAATTTCCATTTGCCTTCCTGCATCCATCCCAACAAGCCTCAGGAATTTTCTTTGAGTTCCTACCCCCATCCCAACAAGCCTCAGGAATTTTCTCCTTGCCCCGGGATCTTCTGCATCACCACAACACCTCTGTTGCTGGAAGGGCAGCCCTGCAGAAGCTCGTTTGTGCTTTGCACGGTGAGTGGCAACCATGCCTGTCACAGGTTTGGCCAAGCTTTGCTCCAGGTCCATCAGTTCTGAGCCCAGGCCCTGCAGCAAACAGCTCAGATGGATTTTTACGACCCTCTCACCCAGCAGGTGCCAAACGTGCCCTGGCAGTCAGTGCTCTGCTCTGCTGCTGGCACTGGAGGCTGGGCTGCCACCAAGGTGGCCTTTCCGAGCCCACCCAGCCACCCCTGCCCACCCTGTCCCTCTGCAGCCTTTTCTCATGCAGATCACACATGTCTGCGTTTGTGGGAAGCAAATCGGTTGTGAACTGAACATAAAGTGCGTTCAGGGGAGGGGTCCCCCCTCGCCTCAGCTCCCAGAGTAAATCCCCAGGACAGGAGGCAGCCAGAGACCATCCATAATCCTCCCTCACGCCCTCCTGTCTTATCATATCTGGGCAGAAAACCCGTGAGGAGAGTTGGATTGCCCTGAGCCGACAGGCAGGGCCTAGGGCTGGGACTGCTGCTCCTGCAAACATGATTGGGCTTTGCGTTTAACTTGGAATATCTTCACTTGCAGGGACAGAAAAATGCCGTGGGCTCCTTTCTGGGGGAGCACCCAGCCCGCTCCCTGTCCCCCTGGCTGTTTGCCCCTGCCGCCCCTGGCTGTTTGCCCCTGCCCCCTCCCCTCCGGCTGTTTGCCCCTGCCCACTGCTGCTCTCAGGGACTGGACACACCACAGTTCCTGCTGCTGTGCCCCCTGCCCCCTGCCCTGGCCCAGCCTGAGGCCGTGCCCTCTGCTCCTGTCCCTGTGCCCTGGAGCAGAGCCCGACCTCCTGTCCCAGCTCCCCCCTCCTGGCAGGGATTGCAGAGCCAGAAGGTGCCCCCTGAGCCTCCTTTTCTCCAGGCTGAGCCCCCTCAGTCCTTCCTGCTGCTCCAGCCCCTTCCCAGCTCCAGTCCCTGCCCTGGACCTGCTCCAGCCCCTCAATGTCTCCTCCATCTGAGGGCCCAGAACTGGACACAGCAATCCACGATGATTCCATGTGTGCCCCAGGCACGCCCCAGTGGGATCAGTTCATCCAGATCTTAACATGTTCTAGAAACCATCTAACTTCTCTATTCTGGGATATACAGTCTATCTTTAAAAAGAAAAAAAATGATCTTAAATATGACAAAAGCATGAACTCCAAACTCATCATGCTTCCAGTCAGCCCAGCACTTATTTTCATCCACCTGGAAGGCACCAAACTGAGATAAGGTTCCCCAATGAGAGGCCACCCATTTCTCTGTGGCCAAAGCCCTCAGGCTTGCAAAAACACAAAACACAAGGACAGCTCAGAGGAAAACACAGGAAAGATAAAACATGGCCCATGTAGAGGCATATTCAGGGAATTAACTGAAAAGCTCTTTCTCTTCTTTCCCCCCTCGCCTTTTCCACGGGAGCCAGCCTTGCTTCAAGGTGGAAAAATGATTTGGTTTTCCACCATTTCATTCTCAGAAATGACTGTTCCACCCTGAGCTGGTGTTTCTCCAGAAGAACTTGGTCCCAGGCAGACACCTCAGCTGGAAAACTCCAACCCCAGCAGGCAAAGGTGTGTGGAGCTGAGCAGGCACCCTCTCCTGTTCCCAGGGGAGCAGGGGGGTACCACAGGAGGGATTTGCCACATTAAACACCCACAGGCACAGCTGAGACAGCTGCTTTTCAAACTAAGGGAGCAGAGCCCTGTGCAAAATGTTTCCTCTGCCAAGTAAGTGAAACCTATTTTTTGCTGAAGAAACAGCTTTTAAAGGCAGACCCCTGTAAATGAGGTATAAAACTGAGTTCAGAGCATTCCCATTCCTTCCTTGTCTTTCCAGCACAGCATCCTCTGGGCATCCATCAGTGACAGTCTCTCTTCCCCAGCCAGCTGGGGAGATGCCCCAGGAGGTGGAAGCACACACATCAGAAAACATAAAAGTAGTTTAAAAAATTACAGGCTTTTAAAACATGATTTATCCATGCCAGGTACTTCTGTATCTAACCAGATGTTTGCAAGTATCTGGCACTGGAGAAAAACCTATCATTTTATCCCATGATATATTAGCAACCTGTGTTAGAGCTGCACAGAGACAACTGGCTGCTACTGCTGAGGGAATAAAAGGTCAGTGGATTGGGCTGTAAAACAAATAGCCCTGGTGTTATCTTGGAGGAGTTCCTTACAAGCTGGTTCAGTGTGCCAGACACGGACTGGAAGGGGGCTCTGGGCAGCCCTGGCTCCCAGGAGAACAGGTTTCCAGGGGTGAAAGCCAAGAGGAGAGACCTTTACACCTTTGTAAGCAGCTGGGTAAGGATGGGAAGCCCCACCTGGGCAGGGATCACCTCCCAAGGGGCTTTCAGACAGGTGGGAGAAGGAATTGGGCTTCACCAGACCAAGGCTCACTGCCAACAGCGAGCACAGAACTCCTGCAACGTCTCACAGCGTTTGATAGCAGGGCCAGCACAGCACGTGGCTTTTATCAGCTGCAAAAACCAGCACTGACACAAGTGGGGAAAAGCAGATATGCTTTTAGCCTGGTGAGTAGCTTGCCTGTTTTTCCCCAAATCTACTGGATAATCTAGCAAGAGATATTGCTTCCTCCGAACCTGGGAGAGGCTGTGGGAGCACTGCAGGCAGCAGGACCACCAGAGAACAAGGGAGGGAGCGGCCCTGAAACACTTTCCAGTTACAAAACGGCTTTTACAAAGCATCACCCCTTGTCATGTTCATCAAGGGGCCCAGAGAAACGACCCTCAAGAGGCAGGGAACTAGCAGAGATGAGCAGAGAACTGGGTGCTGGCTGTTGGGATTTCAGGAGCCAGCTCGTGCGGAGCCGCGTCTGCAGCCCCAGAGATAGCACACGGTCCTGCAAGGCACTGATAAGGCTCCTGGAACTGCTGGAAATGCAGGTTTCCCAGCTCCAGGTTTGCAGGAGGAGGTCAGGTAGACCCCAGGATGCAGAGGAAGAGCACAGTCAAGAACAACACCTTGGGTGAGCTTTAACTGTCCTGATGAATACTGTGCTGGCTTTACCGAGCAGGTGGTGCTGCTGAAAACAGCCCTCCAGTTCAACAGTTTGGCTCTCTGAAACCCAAGCTTTCATGAACAACAACAGCTCCCAGAGAGGCTGTGCACTATGGAGAAGCTCCAACAACACCTCAGATGACTTAAAGTCAGAACTGAATGTTTCTGGTTAAAACAGCAGCTTAACTTGCATCTTAGAGCAGCAAAGGGGACAAAAACCTGCTCACCTGTGAACCACAGGTCCTGGAAAGAGCAGCTTTGCTCTTCCCATATCAGTTGTCTCCATCCTTCTCCTCCGAGGCACAGGATGATGGGTTATCTCAGAGTCTTCTTGGAATCATTCTCCAAAGCACAACTTCAGCTGCCAGTGGAAGGGGGAGGTGGTTCCATCAGCTAAGGGTGAGTTCCTGTAGGAAGGAACCACACATGTGATGCAAACCTGGCCACCTGTAGTTCGTTCAGAGCTCCCTTCTCCATCACCCTGCAAGCTGAGACTTTTTAGCTCCCAAGCAAGGTGGATGTAACCCAACACTGTGGAGAGCAGAAAAGGTTGGTCACTTACCCCAGGATTTGTGAGATCCCAAACAATATTTTTGGTGCTGTTTGTTGCCATGTTCTACATCCCCAGCTTAATAACAATAATATAAATACACAATATAGCACATATATAGTACAAATAGCATGAAGGCATGACAAGCTTCAAGAGAGCTCATGGACCCCTTGAAGGTCCCACAGTCTGGTCCTACAACTCAGGATTAGTCAGTGACATCCCATTGGCTCCAACCAGGCTGAGATTCTTGCCCTGGGTATCAGCACAGGAGGGGACAGGACGGGGACAATGAGCCACTGTTGTACAGGATGTTCCATTATCCCCAGGGGCCATGGCTGAGCTGGAATAACCCTCACCACATGGAAGCAGATCCAAAGATGCATCATCAGAGAAAAAGACCTGCTAAATCAGCACTAAATCCTGACTCATCATCCCAAGCATTTGCTTCCTTTCACAGTGTGTGTGACAACAATTCATCCTTGGGGTGATCCCACCTCCAAAGGCATCTCTGCCTGTGGAGACTCCCCCTGCATCCACAGACACCTCCCAGGTCCAACACAGCACAGGCAACAAGCTGCTGGTGTCACAGAGCAGAGGGGAGTCAGGAACCCTTGTACAAGGAAATCCAGCCCGATAAGTGTCTGGGACTCCGTCACTGCCACAAGGTTGTCCCCGAGCTGCCCGGCAGACTGTGGGGAGAAGGCCACGTGTACAGGAGCACTCACCCATCAGGCAAGTAAATCCCATTTAATTCCACCAAACTGCCTGGACCAGACTTTCCAGACACACAAATGAGTGTAACACACCAATGCCAACAGACACTGGAAATTTTACACCTGGAGACATTCTGAACCCTTATACAAACAGCACCTGGGCTCAAATGCAGCTTGGAAAATGGATTTCCAGCTTTACCATCTAAATAAAGCATGAGACTACTGCAAGCCTAAGACCTCAGAGGTGTTGTGGAGCTGAACCTGTCTCAGGGTCTGCTTTTTGTTCTTTATTAATCATTTCCACAGCCCTTCACGCTTTTGAATTCCAGCCTGTCTGGAAGCAGCAAACACTGGAAACCTCAGAAAGCTTTTCAGTGTGAAAACTCTCCTGCCTGGAGAAATTTAATGCACTTCAGGTTTGCAACCAGACATTCAGGGGTGAGCCAAGCAGTCACCCCTCTCAGACACTCAGGATGTTCACCTATCTGAGAGTTTTCAAACTGCAATCCAGGCTTTCCCCCTGAAGTAACTTTTGCAGAAGCAGGACCAAGAGATCACCAGTTGCAAAGGAGTGATGGGGCTGAGATGAAGCCCAGAGAAGAGGCGTGTAATAGCAAACCATCAGGGCTGCCGATGCTTTTCTCACTAAACACTAAACACCCACTTTCCATCCTTTCCCAGGGATCTCCTCGGCTCCATCACCCTCACTCCAGAATTAGACTGAGCAAGGAACGCCTGGCACCTGCTCTGCGGACAGACACAGCTCAGGCAAGGCTCAGAAAGCCCCAGGCAGTGCCAAACTCACATGTGGGTGAGCGCAGCCACCTCTGTGCCCGGAGAGTCGGAGCATGCTCAGGGAAGAGCCTCCCTCCCTCCCTCTGCTGTTTCACTCCCCAGGTTACAGTGAGGGCTGTTCTCTCCTGGAAGGAGGAACCCAAACACTGCAGCACTCCTGTTGAGGGAAGGTGTGGATTCTCCTCCTCAAGGAAGCTTCCCATGGAACTGCTGGAGCTGAACCAGGAGGCAGCGGTGCCGGGGGATCTCCAGTGCTGGCAGAGCCGCGTTTCCAACCGACTGCCCCGCGCTCCTCCAACCCCCTCAACCAAAACCACGGCATTCACCGGTCAGATGGGACAGGAAGGGAGAAGAAAAGCCCTCTCCACATCAGCATCCTCTTTTTAAAACCACCACCCACCCACCACAGCAGCAGTGTGGCCTTGGACTAGAAGGCAGCCCCTGGAACGGGATGTCTGGGGCAGAGACAGGAGCTCTAAGGCATTTCAGGGCTCAGCATCTCCCACACAGCACAGGATTCCCACATCTCTCATCCTGCTTTGGCTTTAGAGTGAGGCCACGAGCAAGGAGAGAGCCAGGAGGGAGGGAAGTCACATCCAGCATTCAGGTGGTGTGGCCTCAGGTATTTTACCAGTCCTTGGTGAAGGGAAGCAAAAATGATTGAAATGCTCTCCAGAGGAAATTCATGTGGCTGTCATGGGCAATCCTGAGCTGAACAGTTGTTACCCAGGATGGCAGGGGAAAACAAGGCTGCCATGGTATGCCTGGAAGAAGGGAGAAGCTTTTCCTTCCCTCTCACACCTGGTCACTCTCTGGTGACCAGGAACAGGACCCAAGGGAATGGCTGGAGCTGAGTCAGGGCAGGCTTAGGTGGGATCTCAGGAAAAGCTTCTTCCCCCAGAGGGTGGTGGGCACTGACCAGGCTCCCCAGGGCAGTGGGCTGCCAGAGCTCCAGCAATGTTTGGACAATGCCCTCAAGGACTAGGTGGGATTGTTGGAGTGTCTGTGCAGGGTTGAGGGTTGGACTTGATGGTCCTTGTGGGTCCCTTCCAGCTCAGCAGATTCCATGATTCACAACATATGAATCTGTGATAACAACAGCCCACAGACCAAAGCCAAGGCAGTCTGTTCCAGAACATCCCAGAGGATGCCTCAGTCCACTGTGGGACCAGCAGGGCTCTCCCCTCTCAAAGCCCACCTTATCCCCTCAGCAGGGCTGGCAGGTGAGGCCAGTCCAGCTCGATGGGGTCACTCTCCTGGGGCTCCCACAACCGACTGAGGACACTCCAGGTGCCCATCCCACAAACCCACAGCATCACCCACGGACATGAAGCCTGTGGGAGCAGCTCCTGAGCTGCAGAGCCCATGGCTGTGGCTCAGGCTTTTGTGCATCCCCAGGCCCTGCTGCAGAACACACAAATGTGCCTGTAGGTGGCCCAGAAACACTGGCTTAGTGGAAAGAAAATGGGAGGGAAAAAAGCCCCCCAGAATGAATGCAGCGTCTGTCACCCTGTTGCAGAATTGTTATTTTTTTGTGTGTATTTGGAGCTTGTTTTGCAAAGATTTACATTTTTATGTGTGTGTCATTCGCTTTTCATGCATTTGGAGACCTCAGAGCTTAGAAATTCAAAACACTTGTCACTCACATCAATCCTTTTGGACAAAACAGAGCTGCCAGTTGGATGGGTGAAAAAAGCACAACAAAACAACAAACAAAACGCACTTTTCTCTCCAGCTGTGACTCGGTCACCCTGCTCAATGCCAGCAAGACAATGTTCAGAGAGAGCAAAAAGAAAGGTCTGAGTCTTCATACTCATCGGTGGAACTAAATTGATTAAGGTCATTTCCTAGGTAGGTTTGAAATCTTCTGCAACAATTTTTTTTTTTTTTTGAGAAGAAAAAGAAAAGTGTCCACCCCGAAAAAGGGAGAAGTCACTACTGCAAAAACATTAAATCTGCTTGGGTAACTCGGAATATATGTTGGCAAGGCAACATATCTCAGCTTGAACAGTAAACCGGCTATGTCAGAGGCTCTGCCACATATGAAAGAGACTTGGGTTTCAATATATCATGCTGAATTTACTTCTTTTCAGCCTTTCACGGCAAGTATTTGATGTCTCTCCTTTCACTGTTGCAATTGATAGGGTGACCTTATATAAAAGTTTCCTGACCTTTGCTGTTGTCGGTATTGTTCTGTTAAAATGTAATTTAACTCTTTTTCTTTAGTCTGGAAATAGCACTGTACAGACAGCAAACATGAGAGGGGGCTGGGATTTTTGCCCCTTAACCTAAAGGCAAGAGACAACATCCATCATCAGAGTTGGCTTTGAACCAGCTGATGTCACGAAGCATCATCTGCTGAGGGTCTGGTTGGTTTCCCAGTGCTCTCTTGTAGAGATACCGACCTGCTGGTAAGGTGAATAACCCAAAAACCTCACTGTGATGCTCACTCCTCTGCCATCCTGCTCAGGTGCGTTACCCAATGCTCACTCCACTGCCATCCTGCTCAGGTGAGTTACCTCATGCTCACTCCTCTGCCATCCTGCTCAGGATTTTAGGACTGAGCGGCCTCCCTGGATTCCCAGCACTGGGATGCCGGTGTCTCTTTATGAAGTGGTAGCATTTCCAGGATGGAGAGCATTAGCAAAGGCCTTGCATGAATTCCACATAATCGCAGAAAAACAAATAGATAGAGACTTCCAAAAAAAAGCAAATTGCTTTCAAACAGCCATTACCAAAGTGGAAGGAGACCAATTTGTCTCGTGACAGTGGGTGCTACAAAGCCAGCCACATGTTTCAGAGTTCCAGCTGGATTATCCATCCCAGGATCTTTGTGAGCCTGGTTTGAATCACATTATAACCCTATAATGCAAGTCCTTTTGTGAAGGCAAACTCCCTCTGTCATTATGTGCTGTGCTGCTGTTCCTACATCCCCATCTCACTGTACATGGGTATTACTGCATTAGTGATGCAGATGTGCGTGTTGCCACTCACACCCAGACATTTGCACAAGATTAGGGCTAAAATTCCTGATCCTCCTTACAAAAAGCCCCATAAATCCCGGAGAGCTCCTTTCAAATCAGCAGCATTATCCCTCTGTAAATCCGGGGTGTAAGTGGGAGCAGGCTCTGGCTCAGATGCCCTTCAGCCTCACACCAGAGGGGAACAAGGGGGCTGCAGCAGTGCCCCCAAACCCACCCCACCCCAGCACCCCCTGCCCAGCCCCTCAGCCCTTCCCTTCAGCTCCACTCTGCTCACCCAGGAACTCTGAGTCAGAATAAAGAGCTGCTCTGGCAGCGCCGCCCCCACGTGTTTAAATATTGCTCACAGCTGAGTTATTTCGTGCTTCTCAGGAACTTTAACGGCCTTTTATGCTCAGTGAACTCATGAAAGGCGACTCTCTAAAGTCAGCAGCGCTGCAACGATGAATTAGCACCAGAGAAAGAGGCCAGTTGGGCGTTTCTTACAGTACATTATCCGAGGGTTGCCAGAGGAGCTGATTTAAAGTCACTGTGCTACACCTGAATGTCGTTTATGGCTCATAAAAGAAAATCTGTGTTTAAGTAACAATAAAGCAGAACTGCACTTTCTGTGGAAGAGAAGAAATAAACTCTTCCTTGCAGAGCAGATATATTTTTATTTGCTCAGTGCCTGCCTCGGGCACGTGGAGATGCTTTCAGCCAGAAAGCCCAAGCGTTAAGCAGGGGGACTCACTCCAGCATGGATTGTGTTTGATCTTTACTCATTTTCCACCTAAGCCTTAACACAGTGAGTCTGAGCTCCTGACAAGGGCAAGACCTGAAATCCCACCTACACCTGCAGCTGTCAGAGGAACAAGGGCAAGCCCCAGGCACAGGCAGCCACAATGCCACAGCAGCAAAGCCAGGGATCCTTCAGAACACACAGAATCCCAGAATATTTTAGGTTGGAAAAGACCTCCCAGTTGATCAAGTTCAACCAGTGACTGATCCCCAGTTTGTCCCTCAGCCCAGAGCACACAGTGCCATGTCCAGTCATTCCTTGGACACCTCCAGGGATGGGGACTCCACCACTGCCCTGGGCAGCCCCTTCCAATGCCTGACCACCCTTTCCATGAAGAAATCCTTCCTGAGTTCTTCCTGAACAGCCCAAGTTCCAAGGTCAGGATGTTTGGTCAAACAAGGTGACAGCTGCCACCACATCAGTCACTCAAATTCACAGTCACATCTACCTGGAGCCACCCATTTTCACTCACCTGTTACCTGCTGATGAATTCCCGCGTATCAGACTCCAAGGGGTCCGTGTCCACTTTCTTGGCCTCAGTGCAAACACCAGCTGGGGATTGTGTCACACAAAGCCACAAGGAAAGCTTCCTAGAACACACACATGGCTTTTCCTATTATACCTCTGCTGCACTTTGGTTTGGGGGATTTTTTGCAGGAAAACAAAGTCCTAACGAGAAATACTCCACAACGACAAACCCCACCCTTCTGTGTCCCTGCACTGTCCTGCCCTCCCCACCCATTTCCCATCCCCTGCCCACCACCCACTCACAAAGTCACAGCCGCCTCAGGGCCACCCACCAGTGTTGATCCTCGGAGGGGACCTCCTTCCTCCTCCTCTTGCTGGTGTGTGGGTGCTGCCTCCCAGCTCCACTTGTCCTTTGAAGGACCAAGGAGACCAGGTGGGTGCTCAGCCCCAGGTCTGTCCATCTAAGGAGCTGGAAAGGACCTGTGTGTGCATGATACAGCCACTGGTCAAGGTCCTGACCTTTACCTGCTCTCTGTCTGACCCTGCTTCTGGAAAAGGCACTGTCCCACCACCATCCACCTCTCCAAGAGGCCTGGAGGCTTTATCAGCCTGGTCTCTGCAGCAGCTCTGCAGGATCTCCCTGACACTCAGCACCACTCGGGGTATCTCCAGGGCTGATGTTGTGCTGTGAATGCCAAATTGCAGGGAGAGAGAGAAAAAAAATCAGTGAGTTTCTGTCAATCCAAAGCAGCTACAGCACCACATGCAAACAACACACTGCCTGAGAGGGAAGCTGGACAGAAGCAGTTCTGCTACTCCCAACTGAGCGACACCCCTATGTGGGCCACTGACTTAAGAGTTGGACTCGATGATCCTTGTGGGTCCCTTCCAACTCAGAATAGTTTGTGAAGCTCTCACTGGTCTGTCTGTGAAATTCATTTCTCAGCACTAACCAGTTTTATCTGTCAGCTTGAGGGAGCACTTTCCTTGCAGTTCAGCAGTATCTTAAGAAAGGCTCACGGGAAGCTCAAAATATCCATCACTCCGAAGAAGCATCAGCACAAAAAGCGACATTTGCATTCCATTGTCACAGTTGTGCCAACAGCCCCTCTCTGCAACCAGAAAGCCTCTCTCTTTTGGACTTCTCCCCATCTGGGGACACACCAGTGCTTTTCCAGCAACACCAGCACAGGGAGGGGTTGGCAGACCTGCAGTGCTGGTAAACATCTAGTTTTACAGGCTGACCTTTGAGAAGGTGGAACATGGAGAAAGAAAGAACAGCACAGTTGCCTGTTGGGCTTGCAGAGGGATGAGGGCATGCCTGGATTTAATAGGAATTTAAGCACAGCCCTCCCAGTTAGCACAGCTAGAGCTGGAGCTGTAACACTGCAAACCAGCACTGTTGGAGCTGGAGCTGTAACACTGCAAACCAGCACTGGTAGAGCTGGAGCTGTAACGCTGCAAACCAGCACTGGTAGAGCTGGAGCTGTAACGCTGCAAACCAGCACTGGTAGAGCTGTAACACTGCAAACCAGCACTATTGGAGCTGGAGCTGTAACACTGCAAACCAGCAGCCCCTGGGAGACTTCACTGGTTTGACATTAAATACCTGACACGGAGACGGGCCCGACTCGAGTGCTTGGCTGGCTCAAAGCTCCCCTTCAGGCGTCCCACAGCAGCTGGATCCTGCCCACACAGACCATAACAAAGAGAAGAGGAGAGAAAAAGGGATTTAGTGTTGTCAGGACCACCAACCCCCCAGTTCCATCCTAAGCAAAACCCACGGAGGACTGAACCTGGGTTAATCCAAATATCCACTCCATCTGCACACTTCCATATTTTTCCTCCCCATGTTTATTTCTAAACTACAACAACACAGCCTTTCATCACTCCCAACAGCTTTCACCTTATAAATCCATCAGCTTTACCTTCCCCAGCACGCCAGCCTTCTACAGACCTGCTCCTCCCACCCCTCCCTGCCCACCACGCTGCCTCACACTCCTTCTGGCCACTGCCACAAACACCAGGAAAACACCGACTGACCTGCCTGCTCCTGCACCAAAGGATGGCCTTGGCATTTCTTTTTTTGGCCATTTTTTTCCCTGAGGAGGAGCATGGCAAGTCAAACCACTGTCAGGCATAGATTTTGGGGGGTTTTTGCAGATCTTTATTTTACAAAAATAACTTACAAATAGCAACAACTCTCAGCAGTAAGATCATTCATTCTGTGCAGAAGGACACAGCTTGGGGAAGCAGGGGCACAGGAGTTAACAGCTCTGACAATACTGTTAATTTTAACATGATGGCAGCTATATTACACTACATACATTTCATGCTCCAGACATGTGGGTATGGCACCACATAAAGCTATGGTTGATAAAGTGTGTGAGCCAGGGAGGATGCACCTCAGAGAGCACTTCCACTCTAGTTATCAGCATCCCCTTGAAACCAACCGGCAATCTAACACTCAGACTACAGCACTCTGGATACACTCATCAGCAATATACTTCAAATACATGATAAAAATATATTTAACTTTCAAATACAATTGTATAAGGTACACCAAGAGCCAGAAAATAAAGTCTCGAGCTTTTAAATACAACACACTATATATATAAACATATACAAGGAGACAAGAGGGAATCTACACGTGGAAGGAAAAGCTTATCCTGGAAATGTGTGTTATCTGTGGTACACAATGGCTTTATCTGCTAGGAAGTAACTTCCATTTGCATAGTGTTGTTGAGAAGTCCAGACCGGGCTAGGAGGAGAAAATGTTTTCATTTTGGTACCACTTCCACTTTGCAACTGATTCTACTCTTAAATTACACTTTGCAATTTGTAATTACACTCTTCTGTAGGCTGGAATTCATGCCCCGTTCATAACAAGCACATTGAAAGGAAGGGGTTAAAAAAACAAACCACAAGACACAAGAAAACACCAGGTCAGGGAGTCAGGGAGGTTTCTTTAAAGGGCTGCAGTCATTTGGCATTTTGCTCCAGAGCAGAGTACTCTGCTTCCGACACTCTGGAGGCATCAATGAGTTTGGTGAGCCCAGTCTTGGCAGAGTATTTGAAAATAAAGGCTTTCATGAGCTCGTATCGGTAGTTGCGGTTGATGAAGCTGTACAGGATGGGGTTGACACAGCAGTGCACCAGGGAGAAACACTGAGTGATGTGCAGAGTGGCGTACAGGAAGTTCTCCATGTGGCAGCTGAAGGGGATGAAATGGAGGCTGTAGAAGATGTCAAGCAGGACAGCCACGTGGTACGGCAGCCAGCAGACCAGGAACACCACCACGTAGGAGAAGATGATCTTCCCGTTGCTCTTCCGCTCTTGGTCACTGGAGGCAGAGATGGTCTTGGCAAGGAGGAAATAGAAGACGGCAATGATGGGAAAGGGAATAAGGAAGCCCAGCACGACGGAGATGAGCTCCATGCCAATCAGCCACTCCTTGAAGCTCTCCTCGGGATACACAGGACGGCAGTAGGTTTCGTTGCTGGAAGAGACCGTCTTGAGGTAATAGGTGTCTGGGAGAGAGGCAGAGAAGGCCAAGAGCCACACCAGGATGCAGATGCAGCGACGGATGATCTTCTTCTGGCGGTTGGTGGAGTTGGTGAAATAGGCCACCGAGAGGTAGCGGTCCACACTCATGCAAGCCAGAAAGAAGATGCTGCTGTACAAGTTGATGGAAAATATAAGGTGAGTTATCTTGCATGTGATCTCCCCCATGTGCCACTGGTTGTGCTGGATGAGGGAGACGACCCACACGGGAAGGGTGATGACAACACACAGATCGGCGATGGCCAGATTGAAGATGTAGAGGTGGGTTTCGTAGCCAGTCATTTTGGCTTGGAGGTTGACCCATACCACCACAGAGTTGGCCACCAGGCCTATGACAAAGATGAAAATGTAGAAGAAGGACAGGGTGTAGAGCAGGGCGCTCTTGTTGAGCGTGCCAGGGCACGTTGTGGCATCCACCGTGATGCAGTCGCCATTGTTGCACGTCCAGTTGATCTCCGTCAAGTTGGCTGTTTCCAGGAAATCAAGGATGGATGTCAGATCAAGTGCGCTCATGTTCGCTCAGTTTGGAGTTCCAGTGACCTACAGGCCAACAGGATCGAAAGAAATGACATAAATTAACAGATATTTCTGCTGCCATTTTGTACCACAAAGTGCGTGCAGGACCTACCATTTTAGCAACATCCTACTCCTGTCAGGCACCTTCCAACAAAGAGCTCCGTAGAGTAAAACAACCGAGACACTTCGCAAAACTCCTCTGGGTTGACAAAAAGCAGCACTGGTTTTTTGTGTCTTTTTTTTCCCCTTTTCTTGCAGCTCACATCTGACATCATCAGCTTGGCTATCGTCCCTGGGTGTGAAATCCACACAGCACACCGTGGCCAAATAAATGTCAGGCGACTAAATCTGTCTTCTCCAGCATAAATGATGATACTATCGCTTTCAGCAGGGGAACCTCTAAGCCATTTTATCTGCACTCCCTCAAGCGTGGTAGAATTGATCAGGCTGATACATGGTGCTGTAAAACACTTACCACAGGCTCTGGGCAGCATCTTGTCAAGCCCAGCTCCAGCTGCATTAAGCCGAAATGGGGAACTAAGGGGCTTTGTACCCCTATCCAATTGTAAATTTAAATTCTGCTCCATCCTTCCTCCTTCTCTTGAGTTCTGTTTTACAAAGTATATCCTGCTTTTAACGATTATTACACACCTTTGAGAAAAGAAAAAAGTCAGAGCTTGACTGCTGGGCCTAAGTTTTGTTTTTAGAAGAGTGCTTTCATTTAAAAACACTCCCCCATCCCAGCTGGCTCCACAACTGCCTCCTCCCCATCCTTTTGCTTTCCTCCATCTACTTTTCTTGCCTCTTTGATGCTTTCTTCTACCTGCAGGCAGTGGAAAGGAAGAGGCTCCTTACAAACTTCCTCACCAGCAGAAGAAAGGGACCTGGCAGACCCTCATGGCTCAGGCAATATCCAAAGCAGGGCTGCTAATTGCTGTTGTGCTTTTGGAGCAGCTTAAAAGTGCTGTCCCTGCCACTTGGACCCTCCCACCTCACAGGGCCCACAGTACCACCCCCAGCAGCCACCAGCTGCCTTGTTGGAGTGCCGTGTCTGCAGGCTCCAGACTGGGACACGCCAAAGTAAAGATGGAGAGATGTGTTTACAAGGGATGGACCCCACCTTGTTCTCTCATGGCTTCATTTGAGGTGGAGCATCAGGCCAGCCAGTGCACCCACAGCCTCCACCATGGACACTTCCAGCATCCTGAACAGTGGTCACCTTGCTCTTCCCCATGCCCACAGCCCCAGCAAGGAGAGGTACCCACTGATGCTGCCCCAGCACAACTGGGTGGCCAGAGAGCAGCAGGGATCTCTGAACATCCCTGATCCCACCACAGCACCTCCTGGTGGGGCTTATGGGAGCACGGAGGGGAGAGCGAGCAGGGAAGAGCTCAGACAGGCTCCCTCTTCTTGTGCCCTCTCCCCAAAAAGGGATGTTGGTTGGCACAGCACCTCTCAATCCTCCATCTGCATAATTGGCTCTTCCCAAACCCCCGCCCTCCCCGCCTGCCAGGAACACAGGCTACGGAAGAGAGGGGAGATAAGGGGGGAGATTACCCGGGAGGACTCAAGGCACTATTGTCCCAGCAGAGGGGAAGCTGGTGGCACTAACAATGAGGGGGGCCGAGCACACATTCGGGGGAGATCAAATCCCTCCACAAACAGGCCCAAATTGGCCCCGCGAGGAGATCCAGCCTGTGGCTTTCATCCTGCTGCTCTGATGAAAGACAGAGCTGAGATTCAAACCAAATTAAGCATGGGTTTTGCTAAAACACTGGCTAAACAGGGAGCTGAGACTGTGGTAGATCCCTGTCCTGAGACAGGCGAACCTCCAGCTCCATCTCAGGAAAGCAGAGAGCCATTTAACCCACATCTCTGCAGGACAGAAGGGCTAGTCCTCCCCCAAGAGGCACAGGACCCCCTCAAGCTGCCTGTACCCTCCAGCTGGTGCAGGCAGCTGGGATGTGCTCTGCCCAGGAGCAGCTGCCCTGGATGCCACTTCATCCCAGGGCTGCCAGTGGGAAAGAGGGATGGGTCTGCTGCCAGATCTCCCACACCACTATTGCTGCATCCAGAGCACAATCGCTTTCCAAGCCTCTCACACACAGGGAGAAGCAGCACCATCTCCAAGTCCCTGTATCTCAAAACCCTGCAGCAACTAAAGGAAACTCCCTAAAAGCCACAAAACTTCAAGTCCCATGGCACAGAGCACTGGCTCCTGCTGGTATTTGGGAGCAACAAGGCAAGCAGAGCAGAAGGAACACCCAGCTACCTCCATAACACCCCACAAAAGTAACACAGGCTTCTTCTGAGAAGGCACATGGCCCAAGAAGGGGAGCAGGCTCATTCCACATCTCAGGACCACAACTCAAACTAACCTCTGAGACAGGGCTGTGCCCACCCACCACCAAGCCCCCAGCACATCCCTCGAGGAGAAGAAACTCAGCCCTGGCTGTGGGCTGTCAGATTCTGACAGGGAGGCAGCGACAGGGTGGCAGAAAGCCCCTGAAGCTGGGGCTGACACTGGTGCTGGGGACACGATGTCCACCAGCAAAGCAGAGGGAGCACCACCACGCCAGCTGCTGGCTCAGAGCCTCACTGGAGCTCTCCCGGAGCACAGCCCATCCCCAGGCTGCCTCCTGTCCCAGCGCAGCGCTGCTGCACACACGTGCATCCATCCATCCATCCATCTGTGCTGGCCGGGCCGCCCGCGCCGCAGCCCCAGCGCGGCCATAAAAACCCGACACCGGCCGGGCCCCCCGGCTCGCAGCCCTGCGGGAGGATGGATGGCTCTGCTCCTGGATTACAGTCCTCCCGGCAGCGCTGCAGCGCGGGATGAGCTGCTGCAACCCCAGCTCCCACTTCCACCCAGATTAGCTGCGAGTTGTGGGGGGACCCACTGGACAAACTCCATAGAGCTACTCTGTGCTCCTAAAAAACACCTCCAGCGCTCTCTGCAGACAGCACAGTATCAAAAAAGCTGGTGAAGGCAGCTGGGGCTGCGTTCTGTGTCCGTGGCACTGCAAAGCTCCTGCAGGCCATCACCCTTCACCCAGCAGGCACGCGTGCTATGTCCAGTTACTGGAGTTCGCAGGAGACAGACATGCAGGAAAGGAGATGCACACGAAATCCTGCTCCAGACACCCAGAGTTGCCCCTGGCGCTCCAGCCTGCAGGAATGCACGCTCCCCATCCCACCTCCTGCCCAAGACTTGCTGCAGGCTGTAAAAAAGCCAACAGCCACGAGAATCCCTGCCCAGGAGGGCAGCAGCCCAGCCCTGTGTGGTAGCATCCTTGCCCTCAATAGTTTGGGGAACTTCTCAGCACGCCCTCTGCCAGTCCGAGCATCCCGCAGCCCGGTCCTGCCCGCACTCGGAGCTCCCTCCCAGCAGCTCAGGAGTGTGGGCAAACTGGGCTTTGTCCTTCCCGACTGGAGAAGGAAATGAGCTGTGCCAGCAGCAGTCGGGACGGCCGGGCGGGTTGTCCCCCGCACACCTCCACCATCCCCGTGCCCAGGGACTAGCCGGGCTCTCCAGCATGGGCAGCACTTCCAGGCTGTTTGGCCTCCGCCAGAGAACACCAGATGCCCTCCAGGGACTCTGCAAGCCTGAGCCCAGCGCATTTAAACTCTTCTGCAGTTCTCAGTAGAACAAACACACATTAAGAATCGGGCAGAGCAGCGTCCCACGGAACTGCGGCCGCACCGGGGCACGCGGGGACACCCGGAGAGGCTCCTGCCGCTCCCCCGGACCCTCGGCACGGGAAAACCAGGGAAAAGAAGTGTTTCCCCCGCCCAGCGCGGCCCGGGGAGGGCTCGGACCGAGGGACCCCCCAGCTCCCGCAGGGCTCCCCCTCTTACCTCCCGTGCGGGGCGGCGGCGCTGCCGGAGCGACTGAGCGCGGCCCCGCAACGCCCCTTTATGTGTGCACGGAGGGGCCCGCCCCCCGGGGCCGGCTCCGCCCGGCTCGGCACGGCCCCGAGACAGCCCCGGGACAGCCCAGGCACGGCCCCGGCTCGGGGTAGGGGCTCTGCGGCAGCTCCGGGACGGGAGCGAGGGATGCGGGAAGCGGGAACAGGAGACGGGGTGACCGGGACTGCGGGGGGAGAACAGGGGGAAAGAGAGGAGGAAAACAGAGAGAGAGAGAAAAAGAGCGAGCGAGAGAGAGAGGAAACAAAGAGGAAACGGAGTGGGGAAACAAAAGAAAAAAGTAGGAGAAGGGGAAAATATGTTGAAAGAGAGGACGGCAGAAAATGAGAGAGAAGAAAGAGAACAGAAAAGGGGAGGAAAACGAAGCGGAGGAAAAAGGGGGGGGGGGGGGACGAAGGGGAGAAAAGAAAAGAGGGAGTGAAACTAAACAAAGGGGAGAAAAGAGGAGAAACAAAAACAGAAGAAAAAAGGGGGACGATGAATGGAGAATGGGAGAAAAGAAGGGGAGGAAAAGTAAATAGAGGAGGGTGAGAGGAAAAAGGAGGGAAAGCTGAGAAAAAGAGCAAGACAAAGTGGGGAGGAAATATATGAGAGGAAAAAAAATAAAAAAAAGAAAGCAGGTTTCTAGCTGTTTTCTGGTTTGATTTGTTTTTCCCTTGCCACTCTAAATATTGAGCAGACCAGGCAAGGGGAGGCAGCAAATCCTCACCTCTGCTCCCTCCCCAAGGGCAGGAAAAGCTAACTCCAAGGAAACCTGACGCCAAGGAAAAGTGACAAGAAGCCAGAGAGTCAGCGCCTAAAGCTGCAAATCCCTTCCTTCACACAGTCCCCGAGCGCAGGGCAGGCGGGGGTAACACTGCCTGTCTGTCTGTGTGTCCCTCATCCCCGGAAAGATGCTAGGATTAGAACCTGCAGATCCTGCATCTGCCCGTTCCACCAGGCTACCCCGAAGGCAGCAGATGACCTGGAGCCCCTCCCTGCCCAAACCCTGCCCCGGAGCTCACACCAGGCACAGTTCCCAGAGCCTGAGTCCCCTCGGCACTGCTGAGCCACTGCCCAGCCACGAGACACAGCTCAGCCAGCACATTTCAGCCACTGCTGCTTGGAAGGTACAGGGCTACATTTCAGCCATTGCAACTTGGAGCCTTCCACACCCCCAGAAAGGATGTACTTTGTTTCCCAAAAATGCTTCATCCTATTTCCACAGGCAACTAACAAGACAAAGGGGAATGGCTTCAAACTGAAAGAGAGTAGATTTAGGTGGGATATTAGAAAATAATTCTTTCCTGGGAGGGTGGGCAGGCCCTGGCACAGGTGCCCAGAGAGCTGTGGCTGCCCCATCCCTGGAATAGTCCAAGGGCAGGTTGGACAGGACTTGGAGCAACCTGGGCTAGTGGGAGGTGTCCCTGCCATGGCTGGGGATGGAAAGAGATGATCTTTGAGATCCCTTCAAGCCCAAACCATTCTATGATTATGTGATTAAACCTGCTGACAAATGAATGCTTAAAGAGAGAATGTGTTTTCCCACAGAAATGTCCAGCACAAGCTCTCAAGCTTAAACCAAGTCAGGGATGCAGCAAAACAAGATGTTTTACTTGGTGGTAGAAGAGACCCACGTACAAAGAGTGAGGGTGCAGGTTAAAAGGACTCCCAGCTGCCAGCAGAGCAGTCTTAATTCGAGGCGGGGCGGGGGGGAAGGCATTGGTATTTTAACTGTATTCCATTTCCCAGCTCACAATTCCTTAATTCTGCCCCCATCAAGGAGCAGAGTCAAATCCATCACACTTCCACTTGCAGAAGTGAAGGCACAAATAGCTTCAGCTTTTCTGCCAGCAAAGAGAAGGTTGGGCTGTAGATACTGCACCTCCTGCAGCTAAAAGAGTGCATGGTGCCCATCCCAGCTCAGTACCATGCACCCCCAGGGACCTCTGCCAGCTCCCAGCTGCACCACGCTGGGGTGTCCTGGGGACACCCATGGCACAGGAACATGCTGGGCAAAGGCCAGACCTGGCAAGCCTTTGGTGACATCTCTGTCCCCACTGAGCTCTGGGCTGCCACCAGCTCAAAGTGCCACCCTGCAGCAGGGCCACAGAAGTCACCAGGACTGTCCCACCCTGCAGCTCACACACTGCCAGGGGTTTGGGTGCCAGGGAAGGAAGAGGACAGAGGGACAAGTCTCTCCCCATCCCACAGAAGCAGAGTGTGATGTAAGGTACTTCATCTCCCTTCCTGACCCCACTCTCCCTGGATCAGCTCCTCCAAACTTCCCAGCTGTCAGTGAGCAAAGCGCTTCGGCATCTGCCTGAATTCCGAGTGCTCGCCCAAGCCCGTGGATTCAGTGGGATTGTAGCAGGATGAGTTCAGATGACAGGATTAGGTTTAAAAATAAGCATGTACTGAAGCACTTGGCTAAATTGGGCTCTGAAAATCCCAGGGAAAAAAGTGCATAAAGGCACTCTAGCAGAACTCCAGTCATTCAGCCAAAAAAGCAAGTGGAGTGGTTTTTTCTTAGTTGGTGTGCCAGAAAATAACACTAAGCAGTCCAATGTCTTCTACAGTTCTCCAAAAATACCAGCCAGCACCTGTAAACACAAAGCTTCTGGCTGTCCAGGAGTCACAGGGCAGAGCCCTCGCTGCCCTCTCCAGGTTCCGCCTCTCCAATATTTCATAGTTCCTCACACAGGACAGCCAGGCCCATTCCCTTTCCTTTAGCACAGGTACATTTTGCTCAGTGTTCAGGCATGAAAAACGTGCATGATACAAAACCACCTACTGGAACGCAGCAAGCAGAGCTGGTAAGATCAGGAAAGAGCAGCAGAGGGTTGAGATGCTGCCTGCTTGCCAACATTGATTGGGATCTGCTGCCAATCCAAGCAGGTGTCCCCAAAGATGTGACTGCAGACAGTCCTGTAGCCAACAGCTCCTTGGAGATGCAGCTGTCCAGGTGATCCATCAGTCACTGGAATGAGACAGGCTGGGAGAGCTGGAAGTGTTCACCTGGGGAAGAGAACGCTCTGGGAGACCTGAGAGCCCCTTCCAGTGCCTAAATGGGCTCCAGAAGAACTGGAGAGGGACTTGGGACAAGGGATAGAGGGACAGGACACAGGGAATGGCTTCCCACGGCCAGAGGGCAGGAATAGATGGGATATTGGGAAGGAATCCTTCCCTGTGAGGGTGGGCAGACCCTGGCACAGGTTGGGCAGAGAAGCTGTGGCTGCCCCATCCCTGGAAGAGTCCAAGGCCAGGTTGGACAGGGCTTGGAGCAACCTGGGCTATGGAAGGTGTCCCTGCCCATGGCAGGGGGTGGCACTGGATGAGCTTTAAGGTCCCTTCCAACTCAAACCATTCCATGATTCAGGAAACAGGGAAAGCAAAGCTCTGCAGCTTTCACAGAGGAGTCTGTGGCAACATGCCAAGGAGGGACTGATCACCTTCATGGGGCAGCAGGTTCACCTCATTAGGTTTGTCTTGGGGTCCTTCCACAAGGAGCTCCTGCTCTCCCTGGGCCATGGGGAGCCCTGCAGGAGGCCAAGGCCCTCCTGTGCTCAGCACTGCAGATAAACACACCTACCTAAGGGCGAGCTCTGACCCTCAGAGATAGGTATGGCAGGAGAGGAGGCACCAAGTGCTGGGCAAAACACAGCACTGAAAACTGCTTTGGTTTGCATTCATATCTTGTTTAACTGTCTGATCTACAACAATATGTTCTTTTTTTCTCCAAAAGCACAATTTTTTACCAATGGAGGGGGGAGAGAAAAATTGGGAATTTCTCCCAGTCCCCACAGCCTCCCCCTGTTGACACTGGGAATGCAGGCTGAAAGCATCCTCATTTTCTCTAAAGGCTTCCCTTTCCAGCTGGGAGGCAGATGGAAGTTGACACCCAGCCCTGCCTACTCAAGTCAACAGAGAAATTAAAAGCAAAAAAATGCAAGTTGGCAGCTTCAAGTGCTGGAAAGACGTGGTTTTGGGGGGTGAGAGAGAAAGCTAATAAGGCAAAGTGCAGATCTGTGTTGGGTGGGAAGCATTTGGATTGCACAGCAAATATCCAAACGGGACAAAGGGAAGCATTTCCCCACTGTAAGGACAAGCTCTGCATGCAGCAGGAGAGAGGTGGGAGCAGCACAGTCCAGCCCAATGGCCTGACAGAGCCAGGGAGAGCCCTGCAGGGAATCAGGCTGTGATCCATGAAGTGTACAAAGGTAAAAAAACACTTACTGCAGTCCTGGAGCCAGTGCCAGCAGCTGCTGCATGCAAACCCAGCGCTGTTCCCTCCCTCCTCCGAGACACCTCGTGCTCTGTCCTCTCCCAGTCACGTTCCTTGCCACATTGCTCGGGTGATGGATGCAGGAACAAGGCACACGCTCACAACAGGAACAAACAGCTGAGTGCATCAGGAGTCACCTCTGAAATGGCAGCAGAGAGGAAACGAGCAGCATTTCCAGCAGGCAGCAGCTCCACTTCCCCTGCCAGGGGACAACAATCGAGTCCTTTGGTGCCAAGCCATACCTGGAGCAGCGTCAGCAGCTGCCAGGAAAGCCACAGGGCTGGTTCCCTGCCCAGCTCTGGCCCAGGTGGTTGGGAAGAGATGCACATGAGGAAACCAAGGCAGGAGGGCAAGGAGAGGCAGCCTCCCCATCACTGCATCTGCAGCAGCACAGGAAAGGGACTTGTGCTCATAGGCAGGTCCAAGGAGACCAGTGCCCTCCTCTGAGCAAGGATGGAGTGAGCCAGAGGTATCCCAAACTGAAGGAATCATAGAATGAACTGGGTTGGAAGAGACCTCCAGGATCAAGTCCAGCCCTTGAAGGAGCTGCCGTAGCTCCAGGGGTGGGAAAGCCAGCACTAGGCAAACTGGCAGAAAGAAGCTGAAAGTGGAGAAAAGAGGAAGAGAAGTGCAGGGAGAGGCTGAGAGGGCAACCATGACCCATCCTAGGGCAAGGCTGCTGCTTCCCCTAGCCCAGCCTAAATCACTAACCCAGCACTCAAAGAGAAATCACAGCATAGGACTTCCCTTTCTCCTCCACACCACCCACCTGTTAGTCTAAAGGTTCATGAGACACGATATTGTTATTGCAGAAAGCCCCTCGAGGCGCTGGTTTCCATCTACACTGCAGCTCCAAAGCTGCATTTTCAACTTCTCCACTACAACCATCAGGGCCAAAGTGAAGAGGCAGATTTTAGCAGAGCTCCTTGGGCTGTCAGAGCCCTGCAGCACACGCTGAGAGCCCTGGGAGGAGTTGGGGCAGAGCTGTGTGTTCTGTCCCTCCAGCCCAGGGACGCGGCTGCAGCTCTCGCTGCTGACAAGTGATGGTGAACAGCCCTGGTTTGGGGAGACAGCAGCACACACAGCCTGCTGTGGCCTCCCACAGCTGGGCCACCCAGCATTTTAACCATTCGCTGCCTTTTCCCACCCAAAGACAGAACCACAGAGTCACTGAGGTTGGCAAAGCCCTGCCAACCCATGAAGCCCACCCTGTGCCCAATCCCCACCTTGTCCCCCAGACCGAGCACTGAGAGCCACGTCCAGGCGTTCCTTGGACACCTCCAAGGATAGAGGAGGGACAGAGCAGGATCTTGTCAGGTTTAAGATCTTGTCCACCTGCATGGCAGAGCATTTTATGTCAATCCCAGCCAGCTTTCCCAAAGCAAAGCAACCCAGCAGGATCCACTGAGGAAAGGGCTGGCATTGATGAGTGTCAGTGTGATGACAGCTTTTAGACAATCATTGTGGTGCAATTAGGAATATTATTCCTGTTTTAATAACTACTGGAGATGGCTCTCTCCTTCACAGTTCATTTCCAGCTTACCCTTTCCACTAAATAAAGGAGTTACCTATGGATTATTTGCTGCTTCATAATTGGCATTATTACCATTAATTTGAAGGCGTGCTGGAGTGGGAGCACAAGGAGGATAAAACCAAACCCTGAGCCAGAATCCTCCCTGGAATGGCCAAGCAGCCAGCAGAGAAGAGTTTTCAGAGGCACTGATTTTTATGCAAACTGTATCCATAAACTTCTCCTCTCTGCACAGCACAGCCTCAAATTAGCAGGGTGACATTAACGTGGCAAGGGCAGGTTTTGACAGAAGCCATGCCATGGAAAAGCTGCACTGGCAGCAAGTGGAATGCCAGGGACAGAGAGGAAGGAAAGGAGTTGGAATTAGGATGATGGGATCCCCCACCTTCCCTTCCTTCCATGGGAAAGAGTCCTGCTAGGTGTAAAATGGCTAAATATTACAGGCCAGTAAGAAATAAAAAATTCATTAAATCATAAATCTTTTAGAAAGGGGATCTACTGGGGAGATTATATTCACTTTTCATGGACATATTAATTCAACGGTGGCATATCATGTTGTTCTCTGCGGGGGAAAAAGACATATTGTTTTAAAGTATGATGTTTAGAGCAGTCCTTTAGGAAGGAAAGCAAATATAACCTTGGCAAGGAAAACGACTGCACGAGCACCGAGGAAGGGACATTAAACACAGAGCTCAAGTCCCAGCTGCTGAAAGGCTTGACTGGAGTTCTTGGAGCAGAGCCCATGTGTGGGAGCTGAGAGTGACAGTCACCCCCATTCAGCAGCAGCAGCTCCTTGAAAATGGCAAGTAAATGAACACAAAGGGTGGGACTGGTCTCATGGTGCCCTTCTACAGGTATGGTCACACCCCATCTCTGGCTTCCCACCTCTCTCCTGAGCCCAAAAATCTTGTGTTCCTTTGAAATAGGTGCATCCCTCCTCCCTTTCTCCCTCCACACCTTTACCATGGTGGTCAGGCTTGAACTCCACTGATTTGGCTCCTGGCGTGGAAGGCCCTGGGATGAGACTCCTGCCCATCCTGCACCTTCTGCAGCCCCTCACCCTCAGCACAGGTCCCTGCCAAGCCCTGCTGTCCCCTGGGGTGCAATTCCCCCTTGAGGAACCCTCCCAGTGGCTGCAGGAAGGTGTTCAGCAAACACAGCACTCACTGCTCGTGCCCCTGTCCTTCCCCTGGGGTACCTCACCATCCCAAGGAGTTTATTTCAGAGGAACATGGAGCAGTCAGCTTTTCTGCATGAGATAACAGTGACCACTGAGCAGCTCTTGGGCCCTGAAACAATCCCTGCCCCTGTGACCATGTCACCCTCTGGGTGTTTAGTCTGGAGGAGACTTAGAGGTGACCTCAGCACTGTCTAGAACTCCCTGAAGGGAAGTTCTGGCCAGGTGGGGGTTGGTCTCTTCTCCCAGGC
>JAWWEV010000002.1:4544338-4557147 GCA_035583235.1 Hafferia zeledoni
CCATCCCACTGCCCCCATCCTCTGCCCCCATTTCTCTGCCCCCATCCCCTGCCCCCAGTGCCCCCCAGGACAGCCCCCACTGCCCCCCAGGACAGCTGCATCTTCCCCCGGGACAGCCCCCACTGCCCCCCGGGACAGCTACATCTGCCCCCCGGGACAGCTACATCTGCCCCCAGGGACAGCTACATCTGCCCCCCAGGACAGCCAGTTATTTACTCACAAAGTATCTGGGGTGACACAGCCCTGCTCCAGCCAGCAAGAGCCAGCTGTGGCTTTTCACGCCTTACATAAATTTGGTCATTGAGGTCTCCCAGTTACACCTGGAACTTCACACGAGGGGACAGTTCCTTTAGGAGCTGGTGCTATCAGTTCAACAAACAGCCTATCAAGCACTCAAACAGAGAGAGAGTCAAACAACACTCCTGAGAGTCAAAATGTGGCTCTGCTGAAGATCAGTAAGTTGTGTTTCACTGAGACATCCAAGGTTAGACCTGGCCAAAGCCACTCTTAGGCCCAACAGTAAAACTGTGTAGTTTAAAATACCACTGATTGCATGCACAGAGAATGACAGTGAGAAAAGGAATTGTTCACTGAGTCTTGCATGACAAACCCAAGCTGAGAGCCCCACCACCAGCAGTACTTGGCAAAGACAGACCATTCCACAAAGCCCCCAGTGGGGACCACAGGAAGAGGACTCAAGAAGCAAAATTACCATGTTTACAACCTTTTCAGGAGCTTCAAACATGCCAAACAGGATCAGGAAACTCTCAGAGTTATTCCTACCTTCCTTTTCTCCGTCCTGCAGATGATACAGGGGTTGTCATGTGAGCCTGGTACATGTCAGTGGCATCTGTAAGGACCCTCATTCCTGGATATCCACAAATGTTTCATTGCACAGCTGAAAATCATAAGAAGAAATAAATTATGAAGCATTTTGAGTGATCATGCACTCCCATGAGGCACTTAAGGTACTTATAGGAATAATTTACAATTGCATTACAAAATCCCTCGTTCTTTAAAGTGATGCTGATGCTGCAGAAAATTATAAATCAATAGTGCAGAGGCCTTTCAGAACTGCTGTTATGGGTTTATGAGCAGACTGTGATGTCCAAGTTAAACGTGGGGGTTGCAGGCCTGCAAACCAGCCACGTCCTTCCCTTCTGTTGGCTTTAGGCTGTCAAATCAAAAGCAGAAATAGCTTCAAAAAGGGTTCAGAAGATGTAGGCACACCCCAAGAACCTGAGAAATTGTGCCTGCTCTGACAGACACAAAGCCATCTGAACTCCTGAGGAGCAGCAAAGCTTTAACACATGGAGAGTCACAGGGGCTGGTGCCACGGAGCTGTTGGCAGCTGCCCAACTCATCATGCCCTGGCACCCTCTGAAGGTGATAAATCAACACCCCACACACCACTGGGAGCTGAGCCCATGGGTGGGGATGCTCTCTCCCCGGCTCAGCACAGGGTAACACTTTGCCTGATCCTGAAATGGGGAGTGAAGGAGGGGAGCCAGGAACACCAAAGCCGCAGGCAGGGAGAGCAGGGGAGCTGCAGGAGCCTGGACTGTGGTCCCTCGGGGTGAGATGCAGCTGCTCATCCCACAGATGCTGCTGGTGGGCACCTGCCATGGCCCTGTGTGGCCAGGCTGACATCACCAGCCCAGGGTCAGACTCCTACAAGCATTTTGAGCCTCCACTCAAAGCCAGCAACAACCTAACACAGGAGCATCCCCTCAGCACCAGAATGTCACCACAAGTTGCCCAGGAAATCCACCTTTACGTGAAGTGTTTTAATATTGATCAGCCCCAGGAATCTGTGTTTGCAAGGGCTGAAACAAGGCTTTAGGCACCTCTGACAGGATCCCTGTTGTCCCAGTCTCTGGATGTCTTTGTTGCCCTCTGGAGACGCTGCCCTGACCCGCTGGGCTCGGCCCCCTGCCCGCCACGGGCTGGCCCAGCTGCCTTTCATCGCTGTCTAAGGAATTATCACCGGGGACTTCATGCAATTAGGCCTCAAAAATGGCCATGTCAGTGCTCCAGGGGACTAAGCCTGCCTCATGAAAGCGGCTCCAGCCTTTGCTTTCGCTGCACAAGGGGATTTTTTTTTACCCTGAGGATTTATAGCAAAACCAGACAATAGTCAAGACGTGGCAAAGCACTGTAGTTTATACCTCTTTGTAGCTCATCAAGGTGAATGTCAGTGGAAAAAAAACCTTCAGAGGTGACCAGGCACAGAGATGGCCATCTAAAGTTACATACTTTGGTACAAGAAAAATAAAGAACCCACCCCTGTGTTTTTAGTACAAGCAAACCTGGCCTGTCTCAGTGACAGGCTCCGTTTAGAATCAGCAACGGGAGCACAATGAGCTGCACAAAAGCAGCCAGACCAAACCCCTCTCAGGATCCACTGCCTGGCTGAACTCAGCCCACCCCAGGGACCATCCAGTCCCCATCTCCAGCTCCCCCATAGCTGGCCTGGGCAGGGTTTGTTCCAAGGTTTCTTGGGGTGGCTGCAGCTCATGGGACTCGAGGTACACACTGCGAGCTGCTGGTCCTGCCCGCAGCAAGAACAGGGGGAGGATGCACAGGGATAACATTGGCACTGACTGGATGTTTGTCAAGAGCTGCAGCCCCAGCTGTGTAAGCAAAGCAAGCAGGGAGTGGTGTCTCTGATGAAGCCCAGCTCTGCAGCTCAAGAACAGGGATGGGGGACGAGGGCAATCCAAGGCTCTGGGTAACACACTCATTTTTCCTGCTCCTTCCATTCCTGATGCTCCCCAATCTCTGCAATCTCTCATCTTGGGCACCCCCAAAATAAAAAGCCTGCTATGCTATGACTGCTTTAAATAATCCCTACTGAGCCCAGGCTGTGGGACCCCGCTGGAGAGGAGCCAGTGCCCCAGAGGGACGTGCCATGGGATTCCAGAGGGTGCTCCCATTCCAGCAGCCACCTCTTACCAGCCCATGGTGAAACCCAAGGCTGACAGGACTAAGCAGAGGAGACAGGAGTTGTCACTCCCCACACCCCTCAGCATCTTCCTCTGAAAAGCTAAAGGCTTCTTACATGGCCAAAACACCTCTTGCATTTTCTCTGCTCATGAAAAGTAGCGACAAATTAAAGATGGGGAAGAATTAAAGCTTTCAAAAGTTGCAGCTGACACAGCCTCTGGGGAGATCCAAGCCATTCCTTAAAAAAAAAAGCACCCAAAAGAGAAACAGTTCCATCTAGATAAAAAAACTTACGTATTGCATTTTGGCTGGGCTGGACTCCTACAACATACATTTTCACAGGCATCCCAGAAAACGTGATTGGTCCAATCCTTCCTTTTTCCTCCTGGATATGACACTGACTCCAGACTAAAAGAAAAAAAAAAAAAAAAAAAAAGGTTAGTATCTTTTAGCTTGAATGACTGCAGGGTTTCACTGCAGAGGTTTGATCCAAAACAATCCCTAAACATCTTCACTCAGCAAAACAGGACTGAGTTGTAACTTCTTATTGTGCTCTACATTTTTTATTGCATCTCTGAAATGAAGACACCATAAAATAAGTTGGTCTTAATCCCTTTCTCTCCTAACTGTGCATTCAGGGGAAATGACAGGATGAGCTAAAATAAGAATTTACAGATAAAACTCATGTGTAGTTTTATGCAAGAGTAAAGCTCTTCACTGCTGGACATTCTGGCCCAGGCATTTCCTTACTGTGGCTGATCCAACCTGCAAAACTGCCTTTCATTTTTGGTCTGGATCTGAAATGCCAGTGACACAGAGGACAGAAACACTTGTAAAATGTCCCTCCTTTCTGGCCCTCACCACCACACAGGGATTGCCACAAACCAACAGAGACAATGAGAAAATGATTCCTGGCTGAACCACAATGAAGTTGTAGCTCTGCCTTCCCTTCTAGAGCTTTGTTACACAAACCTTATTGGATGAACTCAATTATAGAGCACACTGGTGGGAAGGTGGTGAATTAGCTTTGCTCCTGCCAATGCCCATCACTGTGGGGTGGTTTGGCCTGGCAGAGAAGATGGGGAGAAGGTGAGGTATTTAATTCCACTTAGGAATGGGCCTCATGGCTGCAGAGAGGGAAGCTGAGGGCAGAGCTCCTCACCAACACCACCCCTGGCAGTGGATGAATTCATTCCCTGCACGCTGCTCATTTACTAATGTATTTTTCCAAAGCCCACTGGAGTCCTGTGAACATTTTGAACACTGTGATGGGCAGGGAGATGCCAATACCTTGCTTGGGGTGGGTGTTTTTTAATCCCTCGCTGGGCTAACTTTTGGCTTTATTATTTCCAGTTCTAATAATATAATACCAGCACTAGAACACTGCAAAAGACAGAGCCAAAACTGCCTGTGCAAGTAGAGAGCAATTGCTTTCCCCTCTTCCAAAAATGAGCCATCCACCCCAATACAGGCTCAAGTGCCAGAGGGACAGATTGTCACAGCTGGTTTTAACCCCTCTCATCCTGATACCCTTGGGATCCAAGACCCTCTGGACAGCAGGGAGAGCCTTCCAGTATTCATTTAATGACACTGGCAAAATCAAGGGCAAGTCCAGAGGCTTCACCTGATTTCTGAAGGGGACCATTGTCTGTTAGTGATGGTACCTGCAAGTGGTCATACTGAGCTGGACACAGAGCTTGGAAAGCACAGCAGAGTCACCTATCTTGAGACCTCATCACTCAGAGACTGTTGTCAAACTGGGGGCACTGGTTATGAGGGGGTCCAGCAGCCCCTCCTCAGCTGACCAGAACCAACGCACAGAAATCTTTCAAAAAGAGAAGAAATTGCTCAGGTGTCCTATTGCAAACCAAGTTTTTTGGAGGCTTCCAGCACTGCTTGATAAAGAACCACATTTCCAGAAAAGGAAGAACCAAATGAGCAAAGTCAAACTGGAGGTTTTAATTTGCTTTAGAGCAAAGGAACCAGCCCCCAGAAGTGAAACCTTATCTTGTGCCTCCAGCAGGATGGATTCCCATCCCTGCCCTGCTCCTGGACTTCCCTCCACCCAGGCTGGCATCGGGAGGGTCCTCCCCTGGCCACATGAAAAGCTCTTCACACCCTCCACGGCACCAGCCTTTGCTACAGCCTGAAAGTCAGCCTGACTGTCAGATCCCTTCCTGCTGGATCTGAGCTCAGGCTGCTCAGTCTCCAGCACGGAGCCCAAATGTACCGTGAAAAAATCTGGAAACCAAGGCACTTAAGGGTTTTAATAAATGGAGATTTACTTAATTTGAAGCTCACCATCAGATTTCTGCTGTACCTAAAGTAAATACCATCCATTAATGGAGAAAACATGGGATGTTAATTTTTTTTATGAAAATAAACACACAAGAAAATTAAAAGCTACAGCCCGTAGCTTTCTAAGGGTTGTTTTCAATAAATTGCACATCTACCCATTTTAAGGCATGGAAATGCACTGGACTGGAAAAAAAGTGTTCCAGAGTTGTGCAGACTTTTCCAGCAGTTTTATGGAAATGATGCTGCGTTCAAGCTTTATAGAAATGACGCGAGTTCAGACTGCCCAAGCGGTGACACACCTGGGATGTGCCCATAGCCTGGCACTGGCCAGATCCCTGTGCCAAGGGGGCTCCCACTTGGGGGGAATGTGGAAGTGGGGGCCAGATCCCTGTGCCAAGGGGGCTCCCACTCCCGGGGAATGTGGAAATGGGGGCCAGATCCCTGTGCCAACGGGGCTCCCACTCCCCTCTGCTGGGGAACGTGCAAGTGGGGGGACCAGCCATACCAAGCAGAGTGTGAGGAGCAGGCTGGAAAAGGGGATGGAAATCTAAAAAGTGAAAGAAAACAAAGAACAATCCAAGCTTCCTGATGGGTTTCCCAGCTGATACCCAGTACCAGCTGGTTGCTGGTGGATATAACCCACACCAGGGCTCTGCTTTCTGTCAGTCACAGCAAGAGGGAACAGGCTGAGCCCCAGCAGGGCTGAGGCTGGTTTGGGGACAGCATTCCCAAGGCAAGCTGGCTCTTTCCACACACCAGAGGGACACCTGCCTATCACCAGCACCTCTGCTGGCCAAGGGTGGCATGTGATGGCCCACAGGGTCAGGGGCTGGTGCCCACAGAGAGAGAACAGACACTCTTGTGCCTCTGACAGCAGGAAGGAGTACAAATCCTCACAGATTGCACCCATTTCTATGTGTTTAACCTTCCCCACTTCCCACAGCCCCCATCTCTACAACCTTTCCCTTGTCCTGCTCCCCCCGCTGCTTGTGAGCATCACCTGTGAAATGCAGCCTCAGTCAGATCTCCTTGACCTCTGCACCACCCAGAAATTCCTCCTGCCAGCATCAGACATGCTTGAATTAGCAAGGAAATGAAAACAAGGCCCTGGAAAGCAGCAGGCTGGGGGAAAGGTGGGGATGGAATGCTGAGCAATCATGTCAAGTCACGGCTGGCCACATCCCTTAGCTGGGCTGGAGGCTCCCTGTGTCCAAACAGCAGCTCTGTAGCCAAGGGAGGATCCTGCAAGCCCAGTCCTGCAGCACTGGGAACTCCACTCTGGGCCAAAGGCTCACTCAGGGCTATGCAGCCAGTAGCTCCACAGCTTTCCACCAGGAGAACCCAGAGACCACCAAAGGTGCTCTCCTCCAGTGGGACTGTGCAGCTGGGAGAAGAGTTTGGAGTGGAATTAATGCATTTGGTTTGGTATTAAAAACTTAGAAAGTTCTGATAATAGTCATGGAAACTCCTGAAAAAAACCACAACAGAAAAACAATCCACCACTGTTGTTTCCAAAACAAGCTTGTTTTCCCCTTTGCTCGTTCTAACACAAACACCAGGGAAGATTCCAGCACTAACAAGAGCAACTCTCTTACCCACCTCATAAAAAGGGCTGAAAGTGCGAAAATAGTTTAATTTTCTTTTCTTCCAGTATCTCGTCAGCCTCCTTTTGGGCTGGAGCATCCCAGGAGACACTGCAGAGCTAAAGACAACAGCACCAACACCCTCTCAAGGCTGAGCAAACTCAGGCATCAAACAGTTCCTGTGATGTCCCCAGGCAGAACCATAATCCCAATGTATCTGCATGTGAAAGACTCTCCCAAACTAATTTTACCAGTTCAAAACACAACCCCGTGGGAGGCAGGGGGGAACTGTCACTTAATATATGTGTATTTATATTTCCTAGTTCAAGGAGGCATAAAACTATTTCCAATACTCATTATGCCCTTCTCATTAATGAATTTTTTAATCCTGTGATGTGGTTTAGTGGGTTTTTTTCATTGTTAATGCTCTTCAAAGCCCATCTCCTCCAAGCACCCCTTTAAAAGAACATGAGCTGCAGGAGCAACAACCACAACACAGGTTGGGCTGCAACAGCAGCTCTGGAGTGGTTCAAAAACGAAAATAAAAGTCAGTCTTTGGCTCTGGGTAGGTTAATTAACTGAGAAATGAGGAGGGTTTGCTTCCCAGGACAGACTGCTTGCTCCCCACCACATGAAAGGGTCTCTCATGCAGGGGAACTTTTATCAGTTGTTCCTAAGCTCTCCAGATCACTCTAGTCTTCAACTGGATGTGGAAAGAAATAAAGTTACATGGAAAGAAATTATGTGACCGCCTTTAAAGCAGCTCCACAGATTCTCACCCTGGGAGAAGACACTCCAAAAACATTAAAGATCAGATTTAAATCCAACTCCTGTAATGAAATGTGTAGTTGCAGATGTAACTCCCTCCTTAACAGGCTGGACCACATTCAACCCTGCTCCAAACCACCCAGAGACGAACCTGGCCCAGCCACGGCTCTCAGCTCATCTTAATGAAAGCTTGTCCATGATTTGAACCCAGCAACAATTAACCTTGACAGGGGGAGATAAGATTCAAGTTTCAAAGCACAGAGAGTTTACTGGGGTTTTGTGCACTTTCATGAGGCTCTGCTTATTATTTTAATGCAGTTGTTTGTGGTTTAGTTTCCTTTATTTTTTCCCCCTCCCCTTAATGGTAACATTGAAAATATAAAAGTTTATGCACTGGTGGCAGGAGCCAAAGGATGGCCCAAGTCCAACCCACCTCCTCCCCGCCACGCTCATCAGATACGCTTCCAGACAAGGGGGAATCAGACTAAGAGATGTTGTGAATGGTTTAGGACTGACTGGCCCCAGACATTTTGGAAAAGGGAGAAGAACTCATTAAGCTCAAAGGAAAGCCAAAAGTAGTTCTGAGAGTGTTCTTACAGGGGACTAAAATAGGAAGGCAGCAGATCCCGCTCCTAGCAGGAAGCCTCAGCCATCCCCAGCAGTGCTGACAGCCCCCCGTGCTTGGCAGGACTCCCACCCAACCATCTGGAGCTCATCCACCAAGGTGCAGCTCTGAGGAAGGAGAGAGAGCCTGGCCAAGGTGTTCAGAGAGCAGCTGGGCAGAGGGTTTGGCTCCTGAGTGCCAGCACAGTGCCCCTGGCAGCAGGAGAGTGGAGGGTATGGGGTGTGAGGGGGGCAGCCCCAGAGATGCCCCTGGCACAGCCCTGCAGGAAAGATGCACCTGCAGCAGAACTCACCTCCTCCCAGAGCCCAAAAGGGCACGAAGGCCACAGCTGAACCGTGTCCTGCTTCACATTTTCAGCCACTGGCTCAAAGGACAAAGGCACAAGGGCACAGCCATAGTCTGCAGCCTGACCTGCCCCAGAGTTTTTGAGCTACCCTGGAAAGATACTGCAAGGCATGAGGCAAAAAAAAACATGCTCCCAATAACACAGAAAGGCACGTTTTAATGTTGTGTGCACCATGGTCTGACTCACAGCAGGTCACCAACCTCACACAAAACCTGGTTTGAGGGAGTATAAGTCTTTCTAGTAGCCCAGAAGTCTCTAAAAAGGGGGGGGGGGAAGGGGGAAATGGGGCATCACCTCCAGCAAAGCAATACACACTGACAAACTGACTGCCTGCAGCTGCCAAACCAAAAACCAGCCATGGGCACCCTTGGTTTTTAACAAGAAATCACTAATGGTGCATTACAAACCTGAAGAACAGCTCCTGGGGCCACACCACCAATGCAGCACTACTGAAACATCCCCCAGCCTGTGGAACCTTGCAGAGCACAGGAGGGCTCAGCCCCTGCCACATCCTCCCCTGCACAGCTTGGATGAGCCATGAGAGCCCAGTGTTGTCCTTGCTGTTGGGAACTGCAGCCCCCTGCCCTGGCAGGGGTATCACATCTGCTACCCATTCCCAGGGGAGGAAGGCTCTCCCCTCCTCCTTCCCCGTGTGCGCCGTGTTGTGTCTGTGAGAGCCCAAAGCAGCCAGGCTGTAATTCAAACAAATCACATCCAATCACCCTTATCAGAAGGGGGATAAAATCAGCAAAGCTGAGAGCCTGCAGAAACACAAGGCAAAGAGGTATTTCATGATGGGCATGGAAAGCCAACACCTCTGAAGAGCTGTTTTCCCCTCAGAGACATCAGATGGTCACACTGGGGCACTGCTGAAGCGTCTTTCACAGACCTTAAAAATGTTATTTCCCAAACTCTGCTGCTGGAAGAGCTGTGAGGCACAGAGGGCTCTATTCCAGAATTCCCACAGCTCCTACATTTGGGCAAAGCAGTCACAAACCCACTACTGGTGTACTAACACCCTGTCAGCCAGATGCTTAATGGGTGCAGTGTTGTCCAGACAAAACACGGAGACAGACCCAGGTGCTGTGGAGGTGACCAGGAGTCCTGCTTTGCTAGCACAGCTCCCCAGCCCAGAGCTAGACTCTGGCACAGGCACACGGCTGGAGAGGTGGGGTTTCAAAGTCCAGGTCCCCCTTTTAGAGGGCAATACAGCCCTGAGTGCTCAGAGGAGCACAGTGGGGTCAACCCTCTACCTGCACAGAGCAGTGTCCTGCAGCTGGCTCACCTTGGTCTGGTCAGCTCCAGCTCCCAAATTCATCAGCTCTGTGGCACTGCACCAAACAGGGACAGTCCTGGGCAGGTTTCCTGCCTTGGGCTGCGTGTACTTTGGGAACGTGTGTGTGATCGGGTTTTCCTGGTGAAACAGCTCCAGAGGAACCACCTGGAGTCCTTGGCCAGCTCAAGGAGAGCCTCTGCCCTCTGTGACTCACCTTCCCATGGCAGAGGAGCCAGAGAAGCACTTGGGAGAGGAGCGTTGTGCAGGATGAGGCACACACAGTGTGCAGACAGACAGGGAACTTCCTGACACACAGCCTGGCCTGTCTGCTGGCCACGACCTCCCTCCAGCCAGCCTGACTCCAAACAAAGCTGCACTTACCTACTGGCAGCGAGTGTCACGCAGGGATGGAAAAATAAGGGCTGGAAGAGACCTCAGGAGGTCACCTAGTCCAGCTCTGTGCCCCGTTGGAAGAGTCAGCGCTGCATTGTCCCTGTCAGGCACACATCTAACCCACCTGAAAGGCCTCTGGTAATAAAAGCAACATATTCAAGGCTTTTGCTATTTATATCATGATTTGGAGCACTGCTTGAAGAATGGAGGGCACAGAGGGGAATTGCTGCATAATAGCTGGGAATTGCTGCATAATAGCTGAGAGCTGCATTACTGAAACTGCAAGACCCAGGGGAAGCTGCTGAATAGATAAGGATATCTCAGCACAAAATATGAGGGCAGGACCACCAGCAAGGTAACAAGGGCATGTTGGAGGGCCCCAATCGGCCTGCCCAGGCCACCTGGCAGGGTTGTGACATCTGGCAGAGCCAGTGGGGACTGACAGGCTGTCCAGGGAGGGCGTGGAGTCTCCCTTTCTGGAGACATTCCAACCCCACCTGGATGCGTTCCTGTGTCACCTGCTCCAGGTGACCCTGCCTGGGCAGAGGGCTTGGACTGAATGACCTCCAGAGGTCCCTTCCAACCCCAACGATTCTGGGATTCAGTGACCTCCTGCAATATGAAGACAGAGAGCTGAGCACTGCCTGGGTCCTGCCTCCCACAGAAGCCAGCCTGACATCCTTCCCAGGGCTCACAAAACCAGGCAAATAACAAAATAAAGTGGTGTTCTCAGCTGCAAGGGAGAGGGTGTCTCAGCAAGATGAGGCTCTGGGCATATTTACACAAACACACAGACTTCTGAAAAGCACAGTGGAAACGCTTAGCACAAAATCCCATTAGCAAATAACGGGATTTCTGGGAGCACCATCTGTGCTCCACATTGAACACTTGCCCCGGAGCACGGAGACCAAGGCACGTTGCATATGGAAAGCCAGACAAAGGAATATGCAATAATACACAAAGGCAGGCAGAGCACATATAGCATGGGGAAGAAGCCAGAAGAGACTTTTTCCTCCCCATCCTCACAATACCTGAAATCCCATTCCCTTCACAGCCTTCCCACAGTGGCTCCTGAGGCATCTCACGTACCTTCTGTGCCCACTGTGAGGCCCTGTGATGTTGCTACAGAAGGAGAAAAAATGCTTTGACATGAATGAGAATCTGCTGACAAACCAAAGCTGTTCCTTGTGAGGTGACACACAGGGTTAGTTTGGTAACAATTTTTTTCCCGCCTCGGGTGTTTTCCAGGGAGGTCTCCCAGATTTCGAAGACAAGAGATTACCTGGAAAAGGCTCTGTCTCATCTGTGAGCTTCTTCAGCTCCACCACAGCAGAAAAGGCCCTGGGAAAAGTCCAGAAGTAGCCACACTGGGGTAACTGAAACAAAGCAAGAGAGGACGTGGTGTGAGTGGGTTCTAGAGAGCAAAACAAACCCAACTTTGCAAATTGGCAGCTTGAAGGAGCCCTCTGCAGTGACTCTCAAGCAGCCCTTCTCTTTGGCACTTCCAACATCTCCTCTTTGTCCCCTCTCCCAAGGGCTCTTCAGCAGCATCCTCCAAAACAGCTATTACAGCAATTACTGCAATTAATTGATTTGCATATCCCCAAAGCCCCATCATTAGTGCAACACAGCCAAGCGTGTTAGTGTTTAATAATATCAATCAACAATTATTCATAACATCCCGCCCCGGCAGACCTAAATATAGAGACGAGCATTCATGTGGAAACAAAAAGGAGGGGAAAAAACCCCCAGCAGCTAAACAAAAGAATTAATTTAGAGCAGAATTAGGATCATAGAAACAAGACAGACAAGAGACAAGGTCAGATGTCTCACTCCCAGCTCATGTGTGACTCTCCCAACCTGCCTGCTCTCAGTTACTGAGCGAGCTGCAACTAAATAAAGTGATTTTCTCCCTGTAGTAAATGGCCAGAGAGCTGCAATGAGCACATACACGGGGGTGGAGAGGCATCAGGAGACAGCAGCACTCACAGTCTGCTGGCCCCAGTTCAGAACAGCACTTCAGCTAAAGCTGGACAGGGTCCCCATTCAGGACCACACTTAAGCACATGCTGAAATTTAAGTACGTGCTTAACTCCTGTTCCTCCTTGGGCCAGGCACCAGCAAAAGGGACAGGCTGCTCTCCAGGTTTCCAGGCTGTTTGCAGTACAAGCTGCACCTCTCAGGGACTCTGTGCTCTTCCCCAGCCTCTGCATTTGGAGCCAAAGCTGTTTGTTCCTTGGGTGAGCCCCTCAGGACACCCACAGTCCCTTGAGCTGGAGGCACCATCACCCACCAGGAGGGAGGCACAGCCACCTCAGTCTGTCCCACAGAATCACAGAATCATGGAATGGATTGGGTTGGAAAAGACCTCCAAGATCATCAAGTCCAACCCTTAATCCAACCCCACTGTGATTACCAGATCATGGCACTCAGTGCCACGGCCAAGCTCAGTTGAAAAACCTCCAGGAATGAGGAATCCACCCCCTCTCCGGGCAGCCCATTGCAATGCCTGAGCACTCTCTCTGGAAAGAATTTTTTTCTGATCTCCAACTTAAATTTCCCCTGGCAGAGCTT
>JAWWEV010000002.1:4560092-4592554 GCA_035583235.1 Hafferia zeledoni
TTTCTGCTCTCCAACTTCAATTTCCCCTGGCAGAGCTTGAGCCCATGCCCCCTTGTCCTATTGCTGAGTGCCTGGGACAGGCTGTTGGGGAGAGGGCCCTGCACAGCTTCATCCCCAGCCAGAGCTGTGTCCCTCCTGTCCTCAGGATGGAGGACACAAGGGATGCACCAAACAAGGAGTCCCTCCAGCCCTGCCCTGGGACTGGTCAAGCTGGGTGAAGTCACAGCACAGGCAGGTCTGGCCACCTGGTCTCACCTGTCTCAGGCACAGTGATTGCTCTGGGGCTGCACTGACTCCTGCTCAGTCCCAGAGCTCATTTTGAGAGGTGGGGAGGAAGCCTTTGGCCCATTAAGTGCCTTTGCACAGACTCACTGCTGGCAGGGACTCTCTCAGCAGGGTAAGTGTACAGCTATTTGGGCTGGGAGGACCTTTGGAGACCGTCTGCTCCAATCCCCTGCTCAAAGCAGCAGGAAATTAATCACTGCACGTCTGCCAAAGGCACAGGTGGGACACGTGTGAGGAGCAGGGAGGGATACAAGAGACCTCAACATAACAATCTCTCCTGCTGTGAACACTGTGCAGAACAAGTGTCCCATGGGAGAAAAGGCTGCTGAAACACTCACTGCCCTGACTGAGCACCTCAACTCTCTGACCTCCTGCTCCAGAGCCTGGGATGGTCCCTCCTCACAAAGAAACCTCCCCAAAAGGGGAAGTTTTAGCCCCTAAGTCCCAACCAAAGAAACACTCAGGTGCACAGAAGGCACATAACTGACCTTTAGCTGCAGAAACAAATGTACTCAATGCATTTTGATCTAAATTTTACCCCTTTCTTCCCAGACCTTGTGGCATTATTGTGCACCTCCTAAGGCAGACCTGTCCCAGCAGGGGATGACCTGCTTCATTTACCAAACACAGCCAGTCTGGGAAGAGCTGCTGTCTCTGAGGTGTTACACCACCATACACGAATGCCAGATAAAGAAAATGCTGCAAAGCCACTGTTCAACTGAGCAAATTCACCTGTTTGGTCCTTTGAACTTGATGCAGGAAGCAGAAAATCCCTGTGCTGCCCTTCTCCAGCTCAGACAAACCCTCCTCTGTGCTCACTCTCAGCAACAGCCCCACACCAGTTACAAGCTGTTCCTTCTCTGGCCTTTTTATTTCATTCCATCACACCAAAAGCAGAGACAGGCCTGGAAATTAAACTGCACCCACCAGTTTCATTCATAAATTTGGCTGCACAATCACCAAGTGAGATATTGTTGTTATTTCTCACCACTTACCACCTCTAAGCCAGGCAGTATTGTTTTTATTGCTATTGTGAGAACAAGAGCAGAGGAAAAAAAATAATCTTAAGCTTTCCTTCCCTTCCCAATCAAATATAATAGAGGAAAAAAACCCCAACAGGGCGGATGCCAGATCCTCAAGGATTTTTATTTTTTTGGGGAGCTATCCACAGGAGCTCAGCCTGGTGCTGCAGGTTTCTGGGTCTGAGTTTTATCAATGGTCCATGTGAAAGGACAGCAGGTGTTTGAACAATGAGCCAGCATTGCCTCCACATCTGGGCTATAAAAGCCATCACCGTGTTTACAAGAAACAGGATAACCAAGAAAACATCCTGCCACAGGCACCTAAAAAGCCACAGCCCCTTGTTATTCAGTTTTCTCTCACACTGCGCTGTTTATTTATAGCACCAGAAGTCAAACCGGGAGGAGGAAAATAAAAACGCGAAGTTTCCCACTCATTTCCAGGCAGAAGTGACGCAGGTGGGACAGGGAAAGCAGGGACTGCAGCCCTGGGCTGGCATTGTTCCCCCAGCCCGGGGTGGATGCCATTAACCCTTGGGCTCTTGCTGTAATTAATGAATTATCTGGGCACAGCTTACTGGGTTTGCTTCATTGATGGCATCGTGTCAGTTAAACCTGACTCATCCTGGGACAGCCCAGAGGGAAGGTGAGTCAGCTCAGACTGGAAATAACAGCCCTGGAGTCTGAACACCCAGACAGGGGCAGATATGGGGGAGGTGGCGGGGAAATGGCTCATCCATCTCATCCTTTGGCACTTGAGGTTGGATCCTGAGGGCCAGCAGAGCAAGAGAGGCTCTTCCAAAGCTTAGAGAGGACATGGAGGGGCCCCTCAGGAGGAGCTTCAGTGAAAACAAAGGAGGACTCATGCAACTTAGTAATATGACTTTTTTAAATAATCAAATTAATTCAAATTCACTGAAGATGCACCAAAATGGAACCTCTAAGATGTTTCTTACCATTCTTAAGAACAACTTGGGAAGCACCAAGTTAATCTCCTCCCTCCAGACTAACACTTTGTGACTCAAGTCACCCTTATGTCCAGAAAAATTAAGTATCCTGCCCTCTGTGCTTTAATAGTTTCACTTCTGGAAGCCTTCAAACTGTGCCAGAGTTCCCCCCCAGCAATCCAGGGAAATGAGAGCCAAGCTGCTCAGCCCCTCATGCAGTTTGACTTCCTTGCTTTTGAGCTGAGTCAAAGGGGATTAACTCAACAGGTGTTTTACTGGAGAGTGGGAGGGAAAACAAAACCAAACACAATGAAGCAACTGCCTACGTGCACGAAGAGCAGATGAATTCCTGCTTTTCTGGGGAATGAACTGCTAAAGCAGATGGCAAACATCCCCTCCTCCTGGAGCCCCAAGTCACTCCCAGTTGGTGGCTTTAAACACATGAGTCCCAGAGCTAAAATGCCTCTCTTCAATAACACAGGGAAGGGGATCTTCCAGACTTGACCTCTGAAGGGTTTAGCCCCTTCCACTGCCCTACTCTGGTGTTCTGTACCCTCAGAAACACCAGCTGGAGTCCCAGGACTCCCCAGCAGTCTCTGCCTCATGCCCTGGGCAGGATGGCTGAAGCCCAGGCTGCTGTCCCATAAATTCATGGTAACACCTCTCAGCTACTTTCTAACACGAACAGACAGACCATCAAACAGCACAGGGATAAACAGGCCACACAGAGACCAGCACCTTCATCCTCTCCTCGCATGGAAAGCAAGATCCATGTTGCTGTTCTGAGCTCACCAAAGCAGGCTCTCCACCCAGCTGGTTCCACAAAACCTCCTGCCCATTTCCCACAGCATGACACACCAGGGCTGAAGCCACTGAAACCCCACTGCAACTGAAGGACCAGACAGCAGCGTTTTCTCCTCCTTTGCTCAACATCTTGGGAGTTTCTTTAAGTTTTCAGGGATTCCTCTGCACACACAGTCAGTATTCACAGTCAGACTTTGTCATTTCCCATGGAAATCATGAGAAAAGCATACATAACATTTCAAACTGCTGACTGGTGAGCCCATGAAGCGAGGAAGTGGCTACAAGATCTGTGTGTCTGAAGAGAACTGCAATGGGCCTGTCCAGAGTGCCATTCCACAGGCTGTACTGAACACATCTTCACATTACTCAACCACAGAAATGCTCCTTATTTCCACTGTTTTGCAGGATAATATAGAGGTGAACTTTGCCCCTCTAAGTGACTAAAGCTTGACACAGCATTTGTGTTAATTTATTAAACCTTTGCTGGCTGGAGCCAAACCTTCAGCTCAACCCTCTGCTAACAATTGCTGGGATGATTGCCAGCAGCCCGAGTCCCATCCCTCCTCCTGTTTCTTTCTCCCAAAAAAGGCACCTGGAGTGTGTTGTCAGTCTGGACTGACTGGTGGATTGGTGCTGGTTGGCATCTTTAAGAACAGCAGCTGAGATAATTAAATAGCTGAACGTTGACACAGAATTGTCAATACAGAATAAAATCAATACACTCCCCGATGTCTCATGATAATACAGAGCCACCACCATTTGAAACAGCTCCTTTAAAAAGCTCTAATTTTATCAAACAACATCTTTTCAGGAGAGCTGATTTGGGGTTTTCCTTTCTAACAAAGAGAAAAGTGAAGTGTGGCTCAGCATTTAATGTCTGGCTGAGATTTAAAACACGTGCTCCTTGTGAAGTGTGACATTTTATACCTGAAGCCACAGGAGCATTTCCCACATTTAAGGGATAGAGGGGAAATTCTTCAAATTAGATTTGAACTTTATACCTTCTAATTCTGCTCCAGTCCTCCTCCTCCATGTGCCACACTCGGGCCTGATGAACACACTGATATATCAAAGTCTAACAGAGCTGACTGCCAACAAATGCCTTTCCCTCGGCCTTGGGGCAGAACTCGCACTCATGAAGTGGCCAAACAGCCCAGCCACTGAGCCCAGGGCTGAATGAAGTGGCCAGTGCTCCCAGTGGGCAGAGCCAGCCCTGCTGGGGGTCAGCCCAAGCTGGAGACACCACTGGGGCCACAAGGCTGACCCAGATCCCTGAGCCTGCAGCAAAGAGCCACTCAGAACTCCTTCACACCCCCATCTCAGCCTAAAGGAACCAAACATGGTCTGCAAGGAAGTCATGAGCAGAGGGATGGAGCTCCTCTGCCCCAGGGACAGGCTGGGGCAGCTGGGGGGGGTTCACCTGGAGAAGAGCAGGCTCCAGGGAGCCCAACTTCTCACTTTCCTGCACTCAGAGCTGTGCTGTGCCACTCAGTTCCAGCCAGGTCCCCATCGGGGGCCAGCTGTGCTGCTGCAAGGGCTGTCACAGCCACTGTACCCCAGGGGAGAGCTCCTCTGTGGAGCCCCCAGGGTGAGGGTGACACTGGCACCCCAGGGCAGGGAACAGAGCATGGGGGTTTCAGGGTGGGACATCCAGCCAAGCCCACCCTGCTGGCCCTGCCCCACCAGCCCAGCTTCATGCAGCTCATTAGTGGCACACAAACCTCATGGCAGCGAGACCACAGAGTATCCTGAGGTGGAAGGGCCCCACCAGGACCGAGCCCAACTCCTGGCCCTGACCAGGACAAGCTCAGATCTCACACCTGTCCCCATGGCCACACCAAAAACAACCCTTGACTCCCAAGCAGTCCCAAAGCCTCAGCCCATCCCGCCCATGGGATGGAGCAGCCCACAGCCTCTCCCTCTGCCTGCTCTTTGGGCCAGCAACACTCACACAAACCTCACTCCACATTCCACCTGTGCCTTGAGGGACAACCCAGACCTCGGTCACTGCTTTGAAATACAAGTTGCAAAGTAGAACATTATTCCCATTCTGTCCTTGCCTTACTTAAGCCCTACTCAGTAACAGACAGGTGCACTAAGCTCTTTGCCAGGGACCCATGTTGAGGGGAACAAGACCCTCCAGTTTTATATGTTATCCCCTTGTAAGCTCACGAGGCACTTCTTAAGCTTGTAATAAAGGACTTTTTTGAAAGATGATGGCACCAAGTTTCCAAGGCAGCAGAACTTTTAAGCTCATGTTTGCAAGAGCCTAAGGAATTACTGATGCCAAAAGGAACACGCTGTATAAAACCCAGCACCTCTTCCTGCTGGAAGGATTAAATAACACAGTTTTGGTTTTTAACGCAACGTGATCTGGATGAGGAAGTTGCTAGTGATGCTGTACAAAAAAATGTCCAATGAATGGAATAACAACTACAAATCCCTTTAATCTCTGCTGGTACCTGGAGACCTCAGAGGGTGCGGGGCCTGCAGGGATGATCAGAGACCTGATCCCAGAATGGAAACCTGAGGTAACTCCTGGTGTTGACCGACCATCGATGGTCTGCCAGACCTCAGGTGCAATTCAGGCTGCAGTGAGCATGGAACCCCAGAACCATTTAGGCTGGAAAAGACCTCTAAGATCATCAGGTCCCCCCTGTGCCCTCCCAGCCCCTGGAACCCACCCTGTGCCTGATGCCCACCTTGGCAAAGCCCTCCCAGCCCATGGAGCCTCCCCTGTGCCTGATGCCCACCTTGTCCCCCAGCCCAGAGCACTGAGTGCCACGGCCAGTCCTGCCTTGGGCACCTCCAGGGCTGGGCACTCCAAACCTCCCTGGGCAGCCCCTGCCAGTGCCTGCCCACCCTTTCCAGGAGGAAATTCCTCCTGATGTCCCACCTGAACCAGCCTCCAGCCCCTTCCCAGCTCCATTCCCTTCCTGGAGACGATCCAGCACTTCCATGTCCCTCTTGCCCAGAGGGGCCCAGCCCTGGATGCAGCCACAGCAGGAATCACATCCCAGGGCAGTGCTTTGGGGACAGCCCATTCACACAGCCCACACAGACCCTCCTCTCCCTTCAGATTGTTCCAGAGCTCAAGGATTCAACTGGAATTAACTGCTGAACTCATGGCAAACCAGAACATCTCACACTCCCCAGTTTCTCTGTTTATAAATGTCTATTTTCTTAGGATAAACCAATTACTTATTCTCAGTCATACACAACTCCCATTTCAGCTACAAAACAAGCCCCTTTCCCATGAAAAGATACAAATCAACTCTACCCATTTCATAATTAATTTTACTGCATGACTTTTCCCAGCAACACAACTCTTTCTTTTTTTTTTTTCCTAAGTTCCTTACAAACTGATGAAACGAAAATCCCCTCTGCCTGTCACAGCCTCCCTGTACTCTCTCACACACATCACTTCTTTGTGGCTTCATTTCCCATTTTTAAAAGGAAGTTATTTGCTTTCTTCCAACTTTTTGGGGGGAATGGAGAAGGTAGGTGGGGAAGTGCAATGGGCATCATTTCATCATTAATACATCTCCCAGCACAACAAAGATAATGTTATGCACTGTGACACTGAGGTGCTAACAGAGGGCAACAAGTTCAGATTAATAATTAATACCCACATAATTTCAAGCCATTTTGGTCCTCATATTTCATTTGCTTCAGAAATCTTCCTACTTTTTTATCACAAACATGTGCCATAGGTTAACAGCTATAATTTTAGATGCTATTTTTGAGCAGTACATTACAGAACAAAAGACCTAAAGTCATTTTTTTATCCTGAGAGCTGGAGGTAGCACTGCAGGTGAGGTCAAATTCCTGAATTTACTTATTGAATTGCAAATATGACACTCTTGCTCTTGAAGGTTTGGGAATGGTATCTTGAGATCTATTGGAAAAGGTATTTTGTTTGGGGGTTATGCCCAACTCAGTCCTTAAAACCACATGCACTGGTGGAGACAGCACTGCTGGGACTCAGCAGGAAAATCTGCTGGCTGAAAAAACAGCTTGGCAAAAAAAATGAACATACAAATGCCCTCCTTCATGGAAATAAAAATGCAAGATTCCTACCTGGGCTGTTAAGACTTAAGTGAGGTGTTAGAGAAGAACAAACCACGAGTTCCTGCCTTTGGGAGCCTCCTGACCCACAGAGGGATGAGAATCAGGCACTGGAAGGAAGCAGAAAAATTTCTGATGGGAGTTGCACCAGCACTTACAACCACTTTGACATCAACACAGTAAATGACAAGCTGATCTTACACCATTTTCCCAACCCCAGCCCAAAGAAAATGCAACAAGTACTCCAAAAAACCCACTGATCCAATGCACTCCAAAGAAATTATGTGATGGGCATAACCATCACATGGCTTGAAAAATAATGTCTTAGTTGCTTTTTATTACAGTCTTGATTCCTCAAGATTTGCATTTTCAAGGTTTTTCTCCGAAAGAGGGACTAGGAACTTTATTTCAAAAACTTGATAACCAAAAGTCTCCCCTAATTATGTGAGCTGGGGCTTCAAGGGAGACTAAAAAAGAAAAAGGAACAAAGATACACAGAAATTTATGGCAAAAAATATGATCACTGGCAAAGCAGTCATTGTCCCAGACTTCTTGCTTTTTCCCTTCTCCTCTGGCTCTCAGAGGAGGGCATTTTCCCAAGAAAAGAATCTGTGCTGGAATCCTGTCTCACTAGCTTTGAATTTTTCTCCTTTTAAAAGGAGGACCCTTTCAATGTTTTGCAACGGATGCTTCTCACTCTCCACACGAGCAATAAATTAAAACAATTCTTTTTCAAACCCCCAGCTTCCCTTCCAGTGCCTACCAGGAGGTGAGAGAGCTCCATCCCCCTCCAAACCAGCCTCCCACCCAGCCAGGACTGGAAACTAGGGGTGGGATTGCACAGGCTGCATTGCAACAGGCTCCCATCTCCATCCCTGCTTTTGTTTATTTGTTTCTTCATTTCTAAAATTATTTATTTATTTATGTTTAGAAGATGCAAAAAAATATTCTCAAATCCTACTGGAAGTGATGAAGTGCCAGTAGGTGGGCCCCTCCCAGCCACTCCTGGGGTACAGATGGGCTCAGTTTGGGGATAAATGATGGGGAAACACAATGGATGAGGCAGGTTCCCAGCTGGTGTCAGGGAGAAAATGCCACTAAACTGCACTTTACACGGGAAGGGAGCGGGAAACCACTAGAAAATTGCCTCAATATGTAATTGGAGGAGAGAAAATAAGGAGACAAAAAAAGGGAGGGAAAATATGAATGCAACTAGGCCAAGCCCCTGGGATGGAAAAGGAAATAAGGAGGGGGATTGGGAATAAAAGGGAAGAAGGAAAATAAACGAAAGGTGGGGTAAAGGAGGGGAAAAATACAGGAAAGGGGGTAAAAAAGGAAAATACAAGAAAGGAGAGAAAAAGGAAAATACAGGCAAGTGCAGAAAAGGGGGGACAAGGAGAATAGAGCAAACGGGGGGAAAGGAAAATATAGTAAAGGAGGGGAAAGGAAAACATATGAAAAGGGAAGAAAAGGGAAATAAAGAGGGCAAAGGAAATTAATGGGCAGGCAACGAAAATAACGGGAGAAAACGGAAACTGTCGAGGCAAAAAAACTGAAAATAACGGCGGGGAAAGGGCGTCTGATCTAAAAGAGAGGGACTTAGACCAGATACACGGAAGAAATCCATCCCTGGGAGTGTCCAAGGGCAGGTTGGATGGGGCTTGGAGCACCCTGCGATAGGGGAAGGTGTCCCTGCTCATGGCAGGGAGTGGGAGTGGATGGGCTTTATGGTCCCTTCCAGCCCAAACCAGCCTGGGATTCTGTGAAAATAAAAGTGGGGAATAAAGCCTAAAGCTCCGTTTCCTGCCAGGACAAGCCCCGCGGCAGCGCCGGGAGGGCATCGCTCCGGAGCGCAGCGCTCCGCCCGCACCGTCTCCGCAGCAACGGCGGCCCCGCGGGCCGGCAGCGCTCCGTGCCCGGTGTCCGGCTCCGCGTCCGTGCCCGGCTCTCCGGGGCTCCGTGTCCATGCCCACCATGTCCCAGGCGTGAGTACCGCAGGGTGAACCCCCGGGAGGGGAGGGCAGGGAGGGCTCAAACACACGCGGTCCCGCCGGGTCAGACACCGAAGGGCGGGACTCGCCCCCAAAGCACCCGCGGCATCTGCAGAATTGGGCAGATTGTAATGCTGCTCCTCTCAGGCGCTTGGCATAGAAGGTCCCTCTCTTACAGGCACGAACAAAGTGCTTTTTCCCTTCCCTCCTGCTTTCGGCAGCTCCCCGAGCTCCTCTGCAATGAGCAGACAGCGAATGAAGGGGATGAAGGGGAGCCCTGCTCGCTCCTCTGGGAACATTGCTCAGAGACCAAGCCCACACATTAAGCAAAACATAATATTATTGCTGTGCTACAGAGCTGGGAGCTGAGCTGGGAGTGTCTTCCATGATGTGATCCTCCAGCTCCAGCAGCACCAAGACCTGGCACAGCCCAGTTTGCAGGCTCTTGCTCCCAGTTCTGAGCTGGGTGTGGTTTGCTCAAGCTCAATAACTAATAGTACGTCATAGGAAAAAAAACCCCAGCTCTGGAGGGTGTTTTCTACCTCCTTCTGTTCCTCTCCTTCACATGCAAGCTCTGACCTGGTCAAACCTGACCATATCCTAACTGCTGGCCCAGCAGGCTGTGAGCAAAGCCTCTCCTGGCTTCTTTCCCATGGTCTTCCTACTCTGCCATCAGTGGTACTGCATCAAAACAGCCTGTTTCTTTTTCTCAGGATCATCTTTCCAAACACCCAGCTCCTTGCCACATAAAACCCTTCACACTCCCAGCCTCAGAACTAGAGCAGCTCCCCTTGTCACCTCCAGTTTAGGGTTTCATAGAATCATAAAGGCTGCAAAACACCTCCAAGATCACCAGGTCCAACCATCAACCAAATGCCACCACCATGCCCACTAAACCATATTGTGTGGTGCCCTGGCTACTTTTTTCTGAACATTCCCATGGGTGGTGACTCCACCATCCCTGGAAGCAGCCTGTTCCAATGCTTCAACACTCTTTTAGTGAAAAAACTTTCCCCTACTATCCAATCTAACCTCCTGTGGCTCAGCTTAGGCTATTTCCCCTTGTCCTAGGGCTGGTTGCCTGGGCAAAGAGGCTGCCCCCAGCTCAGTACCACCTCCTTTCAGGCAGCTGCAGAGAGCAGTGAGGTCTCCCCTAAGCTCCTCCTGTCTCAGCACCTTTGCAGCCTCAGGCAGATCCCACCACAAACTCCACTGCTTTCCAGCCAGGCAGCTTCCCTTTCCATGCCCCTTGGCTCAGGAGGGCCAGGTGAGGTGGAAGGAGAAAGAACATCCCCAAGGGCACAGCAGAGACTGTCTGGGGCTGTGTCCAAGGACACACAGCCAGCACAGCCTCCAGCAGCTATCAGTGTGAGGAAAGCTTGGTTAGGTCTCTGGTGAATCCAGTGCAGGGCTTGGCTTGGAACAGCATAAATTGTGCCTTACATTGTCATGGGGTCAGCTCAGGGGAGTTCACAAAGTAGTGGATAGTTATCTAAATTGCACTGCTTAGAAGGGAGGAAAAAAGAGAAAGGGGAAAAACCCCACAGGAGTAGCACTTGACGTCTCCCTGAGAGTTACCTGGGAAGCTGCCACCTCTGCAAAGCCTCTGAACCAGGGCTGCTCCTGTTCCAGCCAGACTAACAAAGGAATTACACTGACTACAGCTGGAAAATTCTTGTGCTTCACTTCAGTTTAGTTTTAATAGAGAGGGGGCCTTCAGCATTTCCTGTCACACTGCCAGCACTGCCCAGCAAATCCACATAAACAGGACACCCGTGTCCACACCACACCAACACCAACATCCAGCCAGTTCTGCTCCTGGGCAAGGTGGTGGGGCTGGCAGGACCCCAGTTTGCACCGATCCTGCCTGGCTGCTTGTGCTGTAACCAGGCTGGGGCTCTACCCAGGCTGGGGCTGTGGCACAGCACAGGATTTATGGCTGGGCTAATCCAGCCCTTCGGAAACACAACTCTGAGCTGGTTCTTAACTAAGTTACCCAGGCTACTGTTACACAGTTGGGTGTAGTGAGGTTTTCCTGGCTGTGTCCCATAAATCACAGAATTGTCTAGCTTGCAAAAACCCTCTAAGACCATCGACTTCCACTGTTTCCCCAGCACTGCCAAGGCCACCACTAACCCAGGCCCCCAAGTGTTACATCCACAAGGCTTTTAAATCTCCCCAGGGATGGGGATTCCTGTGCCAGGGACTGACAACCCTTTCCATGAAGAAGTATTTCCTAATATCCAGTCTCTCCTATATCCTTCCAGTATCTAAATGGGGCTTACAAGGAAGCTGAAAAAGGAGTTTTTAAATAGGCATGGGGTGACAGGGCAAGGGGGAATGGCCTTAAGCTGGAGGGCAGGGTTAGATTGGATATCAAGAAGAAATTCTTGGCTCTGAGGCTGATAAAGCCCTGGCACCGGGTGCCCAGAGCAGCTGTAGCTGCCCCACCCCTGGGAGTGTCGAAGGCCAGGTTGGACAGGGTTTGGAGCAACCTGGGATAGTGGAAGGTGTCCCTGCCCATGACAGGGGGTGGAATGGGATGAGCTTTAAGGTCCCTCCCAACCAAACCATTCTATGATTGTATAAACCTTCCCTGGCACAACTTGAGGCCATTTCCAAAGAATTTTAAATGCCATGTCACAAAATTGTAACAGTCTGCCTCACCTGAAGGCAGTGAAGCCAAGAGCTAATAATGCAAGGGGCTTGTGAGAAAGAACTTTGATCCTTCAGAAATACAAATGCTCCACAGCACAAAGCTTTTTTGGAGCTGGAGTTCTGAGGCATGTTCATCCTCACGGCCCTGTGATCCTGACAGGTTTAATTCCACTGCCTTGGTAAGCTTTGTCCCAGGGCAGAGCTCAGACAGCACCCAGCCATGTTCTCTCTGGGTCAGCAATCCCAGCAGCCAGCCAAGGGAGAAGGCAGCATGTCCAGACATGCTTGGCGTTTTCTAGGGACAGTCACAATGCTCAGGAGGGCACAGACACTGCCTGTTGGGTGACTAAAAAGTGCTGGAATATCTCACTTCCTAAAGTACTCAGCATTTGCATACAGATGTACCTTCTGTTCCAGACAATGAACACGACATTTACATAAATACTTTTGCATTTATGTTTTCCTGCTGTGCTTCCTCCTCTTTTATGAATTTGTTTGCCATGCCCCTGACCTGTAGGATCCTGACCAGCAAGTCCTTGCCTTGCCCTGACAGTCCCAGTCCAGGCAGGTTCAAAGCAGAGTCTTGGCACTGCTACCATTCCTGCAGGTTTTAATCAGCTACAAGACATTTGCTGCTGCCACCAAGGAGCTTTAAACAATCAAAGCACTTTAAAGTTTAATCTCGTGTCACAAATAGAATTTATATTAATTCACTCGTTAAATACTGATCTAAGACAAGATCTTTAGCATCTCCCCTTCTGCTTCAGACAGAAACAACCAAAGGAGAGCTCTCTATTTTATGTTTTGTCCCTCACTTAAAGGAATTAAGGTTGCAAGACCAAAATGTGAACAAATGTCAGTGCAACTTGCAGTCAGCTCCTCTTCCCCACCCTTCGTGGCTGTCACCATGCACTCTGTGTTGTGATCACATCCTATTTTCTTCCCACAGGGCCCCAGCCTGGGCCAGCCATTGGGCTGGTGTTGAGTATTTCTTTTTATCCCCTCATTCAGCATCTGGCCCCAGGCCATATTCTTCAAATTCCATCCAAACGCCAGGATTATGAGCTTCCTCCTGGGCATTCACGGCGTGTTCTCTCTCACTACATCTCCCAGGCAGTCACTGACTCACCTCTGCCCCTCTTTCCACCCCTGGGGAGCATTAGCACATCGTCTTGCTTACGTTAAAACAGGAAAGCAGAGACAGGATCAAACTGAGACGCCAAGCTGCATCTCCCTCCTGTGCTTATCTTCATCCCAGTGAGCAGCTGGGGAGGGGTCTCTGCATTATTGTTCGGTGCCTCCTCTGGTACATTGGGAATATCCCAGCAGCATCTGTGCTGGAAAACAGGTCACAGTTAGCAAGAGACTGGAGGAGACTGTGTTAACTTAGAGCTCCAAGTCTCCTGCTCCTGGCAGGGGTAGAGCAGCACCCAACCACAGCACTGCCCTTTGGGCATGGCATTGTGGGCAGCTGGATGGGTGACTGCTCTTGCCTTTGCTAAGGAAGAGAGGAGGAAAAAAAGAAAAGGAAAAAAAAAAGGAAAGAAAAAAAAAGAAAATTACACACCTTGAATGGTTAAAACTGAAATAAACTTCATTGTCACACACAAAAAAGTGTTATAAGCAAATGCTGGTTGGGATGGGTCAGCCACAACTCTGGGCATCCTGTGCCAGGGCCTCACCACCTCACAGGGAGAATTTCTGCCCAGTATCCAACCTAAACCTCCTCTCTGTCAGTCTGAAGCCATTCCCCCTTGTCCTGTCACTCCAGGCCCTGTAAACAGTCTCTCTCCACCTTTGCAGTCAGGTCCCTTCAGGTGCTGGGAGGGGCAACCAGGTCACCTCAGAGCCTGCTCTGCTTCAGTCTGAGCATTCCCTGTTCTCCTGGTGCCTGCTCTGCACTCACTTCAAGAGGTCCATGCCCTTCCTGCCCTGGGCCCCAGGGCTGGATGCAGCTCAGCAGGAGGGGCCTCACCTGAGCAGAGGGTTGGGATCCCATCCCTGCCCTGCTGCCAGGACTGTCCTGCTCAGCCCAGAGGGAAGGGCAGCCTCCAGCCCCAGGGCACAGAAGGGCAGCCCTTGGAGCCCTGGGCAGCAGAGCTCAGCCCAGAACAGTGTCTGCCCCACCTTATTCCCTTTGCCACGTCCTGCTGGAAGGACACAGCCCTGTTCCCTGCCAGTCTGGCAGAGCAGGTGCCTCAGACCCACCAGGTGTGGTGCTGGTGCTGCTTCTACTCCTGGAGCTGTTCCCTCGCCTTCCCTGCGGTTCCACTTGTGCCACACAAAGCTTTTATCCCCCATTCTCCTCCTGTCATTGGACCCAGGACTGCAATTGGAGCTGACAGAAGCACAGAGCTGCTCAGGGTAACAATGCCAGCAGGCTGTGTGTTTGCTTCCCCTGTCACAACCAGAGCCTGCTGAGGTTTTCCCTTTGTTTTCCCCAAATGCTTCCAGCTCTATAAAACATCGTGGCTAAAGCAAGTGTGCTTAAAAAGTCACTGGCAGAGTTACATTCCCCACCAGCTGAGAAGTTTGGCATAATTGTGAGACTAATCTCATTTCAGGAGCAAGGCAAGCTTAAACAGGCTCATGAGCCTGCACTGCTCTGGACTGTAGACCAAAGGTTTTTAAATCAGGAATTAATTCAGACAACATTTCAGTAAATTTGGTTCATAGAATTGTAGAATGTTCTGAGTTGAAAGGGACCCATCAGGATCGTCAGGTCCAACTCCTAGCCCTGCACAGGACACCTCAGAAATGCCACCATAAGCCTGAGAGTGTTGTCCAAACATTGCTTGAATTCACAGGTTGGGTCATAAGGCCACACTGCTCTCTGTTCCTGCCTGTACGTCTCCACCCCCAGAAATGTTTGTCTATAATAAGACAAAAGAGAAAAGAGGGGGCTGCTCCTGTAGCATCTTTAGCCCGCCAGCCCCTGCAATACCTGAGCAGCTGCAGTGGGGAACAGGTAATGCTGATTTGAGTCAGCTAGCGCTCATCCTAAGTCTGGTGAGTTTTAGAGAGGGAGAAAGAAAAGCAGCAGCAGGATTTGTATAAACCCCTTTTCTTCTCGGGGCCTCACTTTCCCCTCCCAACCTTTGTCTCTTGTTTCTTTATCTTACAGAGGCTGCAGGGCAGGGTTTCCCTCCCCAGTGTTTGCCCAAGGCTCAGCACAATGACCGACCTGTGTCTGGAGGGGACCCTGAGCCCTGGCCCCTGCACACACTTCCTTGTCACCAGAGCCCCTCCCGGTCCCCTCTGCTGCCCTGTCCCGGTGGTGGTGGGTCAGTGCTGGGCTCCCTGAGCTCTGCTCCACAGCCCCTGCTCTCACAAACCCTGTGCTGCTTTCCCAGTGCCTGCTGATGGCCCAGTCCCACCTCCTGAGAAAGAATCAGCACAGGTGCTTTGCAATGGCAACAGAAATGCTTTCAACACACAAGATTCAGGGCTCATTTAATCACACAGGAGCTTCCAAATTAGGTGAAGAGACCTGAGCTAAATCAAAGTCAAATGTTTTCCCTTCCATCTCTTTATAGATGCCCTTCTCTCAGAATAAAAGTAGGGCACATACACTACTACAGCATGAACGTGGCTGGCTGTGAAAGCAGGAAATATTCCTGTCCTCAGAGCACAGCCCAGGAAAACCAGGCACCAAAGCAGGCAGGGCCAGCCCATGTACAACTGCAGGGACAGACACATCCTGGAGTGGAAACTGAGCCATGCCTAGAATAGCCTCCCTTGGGCAGCCAGGGAAAGCACCAAAACACTTCAGAAAAGCCACACAAAGATGACCCCACTGATGCCAATTCTACTTCTGGCTCAGGAGGGGTCTGAGGGACAGTCTGCAAGCTCAGCACAAACCCTTCCAAGATATTTAAGCCTTAGGACCAGTTTAACAGCAGTAAGCAGGCTCACCTTGGCTGCCCTCAGAACCAAGTGGAAGGAGAGATGCGTCAGGCAAACACACAGAGTTAGAGGGCCCTGGAACATTAAAACAAGGAAATATATAATTTGGCAGTTTTTTAAACACCTCTATAACTTGAGCAGAGAAAACATTGCCAAGCTTCCCTCTAAATGAGGAAGCTTTATTTTTGGAGCAATAAAAGTGAGGTTTGAACTAGCAATAATGCTATGGCAAAAGAGACTTCTTAAACCCGTGCTTTAGGCTGTTTCCACTTTGTGGGAATGAAGAGAAGGGACATCAGTGAGGAGTGAAAGCTTTGACCTTCCCTCCAAGCTGTAAGCTGCCAGAAAGCACTCCGGGGGCTCCGGAGTTTAGTCACTTAATGTGTTTTTTCCTCATCCCATTACAGCTTTGCTTATTTCCCCCATAACACCCCTATTTTGTAGTTGCTATGACAATTTCCAGCATTACTTACACTGCTATATGCATGGAGAGATCTGGGGACAGCCTTCCTCTCCAGGATTTAGTGACCTTATGCCTTGAGTAGGCAAGGTAGCTCAGTCCTGGTGGTCACCTGCACTAGTAGGCAAGTTAGATGCTCCAATCCAATCCAATCAAGGTGCAACATCACTGGATGCAGCTCACAAACTGCCCATCACAGACTAGGAACGAGCCTACAGGATGAAACAGTAACAGTAAATAAGGAGCCAGCACACTCCAGGCTGTGCTGTTCTCCCCCTCCAGCGTGTGGAAACAATTTAGAGGGAGTTCACAACTTAATGCAAAGGGACACTGAGCAAATAGGCAAAAATTCAAACAGGGACTTAGGGGCTGCATCCTGCCTGACCCCCAGGCAAGGAAAAGCAGCCCCTCCTTTGCTTTTAAGGCATAACCTTGAAGTTACTACTCTTGCACACCTTTGTCTCTAAAACTGAAGGGCTCCTCTGGCTCATCACAGCTCCGTCAGGTCCCCCAGACAGGGCTATAAACACCATCTCATCCGTCAAACTAGTCCAGAAGGGCTCCCATCTGGACATCAGTAAAACCTGAAATAACTATTTTAATCCTGCTTTAGGGAGGGGAAACAATAGCTGTGCATGTGTCCTGTAGAATTTTAGTCAGGGTGAAGCAATGAAGCACTCAAGTCACTTTTCTGCTTGCCCTGTTAGCAAGTGTCTCAAGTCCTTACAAACTGAAATCCCAGGGCCAGGTCCCCTCGATGTCAGTCTCCCTGACCACCCCAGGCACACAAGGACTATCAGCCTATCCCCGCTGAGAATTCAGCCCTTCCACATCCATTTTTTCCTTCAATACTGCATTTTCCAGCGGGCCTGTCCTTCCTTTTGCCCTCATTTACACAAAACATCACTGCTGCAAAAGCTACAATCATGCCATAATATCTATAGTCTTAACATCTGACCCACAGCAACGTGCTTGCAATCATCCTGATGCTTATCCGCTAACCCAATGCTCCATGGAAGCAATTAGGGGCTGTCTGCGGTGCCCTGTGCTGTCGCGCTCCGGGGCTGCAGCGCCGTCCCCTCCTCCCTCCACCAGTTATTCAGAGCAGGAAAGAAACTGGATATTAGCTGGCTCAGCAGGAGGAACCACTTGGCATTCCTCAGTCAGGGGAGGCAGAAAGGGAGATGATTGGAAACTGGAGCGGACGGTCGCGGGGCCGGGCCCGTCTCTCCCTGCAATACCTTCCCTGCCTGGGAATCGCTCCAGCCCGAGGGGACCCAGGGCTGGGCATGGATCTGGGGGCACCGGGGACAGCCCAGGGGGCTGAGCAGGGATCTGGGGGCACCGGGGACAGCCCAGGGGGCTGCGCAGGGATCTGGGGCAGTGGGGACACTGGGGACAGGCCTCGAGGCTGGGATTCCTCCGAGCTGTGTCACCTCCCCACTGGCGGGGACAAGTGACAGCAAAGTGCGTACAACCCCGCGCATTTCCTCCTGTGTGCAAACCCGTCACGCCAACGCACATCCTGCCACCCGTCCGTGTTCCGGCTCCAGAGGGAGGGCAAAACTCCCAGGGATCACCCGGCAGGGCTCCCACCTGCTGCTGCCCTGTCCGTGCCACTCTGCCCTCTCTGCTGGGCTCATTGGCTGATCCCCCACACCTGGGTTAGCACTGCGCTTGAGTGATGCCAGGGCTGCAGTGGGATGTACATGGAGCAGGGAAAAAGGAAGGGGAGAGACCTGGGTGGGCTACAGAAGTGTTAGGAAAGCCAGAGCAGCTGCATCCTGCAGGAACCCAGGTCAGCTGAGGAGGATAATACACATTCACAAAGTTCATGGTGCAAATTCAATGGCAGGGCTCAGGCTGGTGGTGTTTTTGCCAACCCAGGACCTGCACACAACCACCCTGGGGGCTGGAGTCTGTCCTGTCCATCCCACACAAGCCTCAAGCCACTCTGTGCTCTGAGGCTGGGAATGGTAAGATCAGCTGACAGAGCTCCAGCTTCAGCATTTATCAGCAAGCACAAGCAACATGGGCAGCTGGGCACCTTTCTGGGCACCATTGATACACCAGCACTCCCTCAGAGCAGCACCAGCTCTGCTCTGAAAGGTCATCCAATAAAGGCAGGGCCTTTCATTGTCCTCATCCTCCTCTGAGAAGCTGTAGAACAGCAAGCAGTGACTTGGTAAAGCTCATGGATGGGTCTGGACTGCACCACTGAAGCCAATAGCCTTTATTTCTAGGACTGACACACAACACACAACACTCAGCTTTCCCAGTTTCCACATCCCCTGTTTTCCCCTCCTCCTGCAAACCTGCCAACATGATTGATCTGCTTTTCTCCAAACACAACTGAGTCTCAGTGCAGAAGGAATTTCTTAGCTCTGCTACTAGAGAAGCATTTTCAAAGATGTTACGTTTCTTAAGACCTTTCACTCCAAAGAGTCTCCACCTGGCAAAGAGAGGTTACAAACAAGAACAGGACCTAAAAGTGTCATCCCTACCACAGGTAACAGCACCTTTCCATGCCGAACCTACTGTTTGAGCCCTTCTCTGAATAGAAGCCTCATTGCCCAGAGTCCATTTCTTGCTTCTTTGGGTTGATCTCCCAGGATATTCTGCACTGATCTCCTTTTTGCACAAAAAGCCACGGACAGCCAGTCCATGCTCACCTCACAGCTCCACCCATTCCCACCAAAAGTATCAAGTGAACAGCATTATTGCCTCTGGAAATGAAGGTGGCCTCAGGTGACATCTTCCATGCCACTTACTCCCATGGCCACTGGACCAGATATTTAGCAATTGCCTGGAGAGCAGCAGTTGCTACCATAGAGATAAATCAAATTATTTCCCTCACTTCATACTTGAAATAACACCCCCAGCTTTGCTCCAGCCTTGGCACCAACTCCACCTCTTACCCTGCAGGTAACTCCAACAACCACTGCAGAAAGGCAGAACAGCAGCACAAGCTTTAGAAACATGACTTGGTCCTCATCCCAAACATGCAGAGGGCTCAAACAGACCTTCCCTATTAAAGGGCTTTGGGGGGAGACCCCTTTTCCATTAAACTGTCTCCTCAGTTAGGACAACAGAATGAACTCCTGGCACTGTTGGGGGCTGTGACTTCAAGCATGTTAGGAATGAAGTTGAAAAGCTTTTAAGCTTTCTTTAGCAAAAAGAGAAACTTTTGCTCATGGTTTTTAAAATACCATGTACTTAAAATTTCTTTATGCATGTCACAGCTCACACTCCCAGGTTTGTTTTTCTGAGAAACCCACACACACACAAAGCCCTGGCCTTGTTGTGTGCCCACTCCTGCTTTCCTGCCAGGCTAACACAGTCCTCTCTTTCCAACCAGCACATACTGCAAGATGTGGGCAGATGCCCAGAAAGACCTGGACATGCTGCTCCAGAGAGAGAGATCGGAGTTCCTGGTGCCAGAGCCGAACCTGGGGAAGGTGTGGAAGATGCTGGCCACCTCCTACATCCAGTACCTGGAGATCCTGCGCAGGCTGGAGGCCGCCCACGCCCACCTGAGGCACGAGCAGAAGCGGGCAGCGATCCGGCCAGTGCTGGACGGAGTCATGGGCCGCCTCCTGGAGCTCAAGAGGGAGCTGGTCAAGCTGGACAACTCCGAGTGCCACGACCTAGAGGACATCCTGACAGAGCTGAGGCGCCTGCCGGTGGGTGTCCTGGTCACCACGCTCCCTCCCTCCTGGCCCAGGCACTGCCAGGGATCCAGGGGCACTGCCAGGGATCCAGGGGCAGCCACAGCTGCTCTGGGCACCCTGTGCCAGGGGTCCCCAACCTCACGGCCAGAAATTCCCTCCCAATATCCCAGGTAACCCTGCCCTCTGGCAGCACCAACTTTGACAGCTTCACTCTTGGTGGCAGTACCTTGGTGCCCTCTGGCAGCACCAACTTTGACAGCTTTGCCATTGGTGACAGTGCCTTGGTGCCCTCTGGCAGCACCAACTTTGACAACTTTGCTGTTGGTGGCAGTGCCTTGGTGCCCTCTGGCAGCACCAACTTTGACAGCTTCACTCCTGGTGGCAGTGCCTTGGTGCCTTCTGGCAGCACCAACTTTGACAGCTTTGCTGTTGGTGTCAGTGGCTCAGCTCTGGCAGGTTCCAGTGTGGATTCCATAGGAAATGGGAGCTGGTAAGTGAGGTACAGCCCAGCTCAGCCTGCCCTTTGTGTCTTGGTGAAACCAGCCTGGCCATGGGCTCTGCCAGAGGGCACAGGGGGGGCTGAGAGGGGCACAGACAGCTCTGCTTGTTTGGAGCACAACGAACCACTCAAACGAGACACTTGAGACACATCTCTGACTGCAAAGGAGGCAGGAGCCGGGAGCACATTCAGTGCCCAGGGTCAGGAGTGCCTGCTGGAAAAGCTGCCCCAACAACTCAGGGAACATGAACGTGACAATGGGGCAAAGTATTGAAGCTGTGCTGGAGGAGCTGCAGGACAAATCAGCTGGCAAGGGGGTCCTTCTCTCGCAGAGAGCTCCATCTATTGTCGCGTTCAGGTACCACTGCTCTGGTACAACCAGCCCCAATTGCTGCTTTTCCTACACTCCCTGCTCCGAGATGATTGCCTGGGATCATTACAGCGTTATTCCAAGATCTGAAAATACATTTCTGTGTGCCCCTACACAACATAGCAAGGACATCCTACACAACAAGGAGAGGGATCACCCTGAACTTTCACCAGCATTTTACCTTCCACTTTAATCATTATTTTAAACTATGAGAGAATATAAACACATCTCTGGGGAAACTAATCCTTCGAATCATATTTTGAAATCCTTAGGCATTGCTGTTTTCATGACTTAGCAGTAAATCCACCTGCAAGCAAAATGTTGGCAAGTCTGAAAAGTCTTGCCTGACATCTACTAAAAAACAAGCATAAATTCAAATTCCTGCACCACACCTTAATTTCAAGAGAGCATAACATACCTACCACAAAAGAAATCAATCACTGAAGAGATTTCAGGTTTTTTCAAAGAAAGTATTTTTTGCAGTAGATAGGAATACAGATTTATGGGTTTTATAAAATATTCACATAATCTTGGTAACGGACAAACTAACTTGACAAATAACTCCTGTTTCTCAAAGAATCTGCCCAGAAAGGGTATGTCTAGTCCTTCCTTTCCCTGTATTATCATGGGCTAAAATCCAGCACAACTGTAGCAGAGAACACAACAGAATGGTCTCATTTTGTATCTCATGTGATGATTTGCATACTTTGTACTGTGTCTCTGTGAGGCCAAAGCTTCCCATTTCTCTAGTTCTGTACCTCATGTTTTTGTACAGTTGCCTTCCAACATCCAGCCAGCTCCCTTTCCCGGGCTAACTGGGAAGTTATTTGGATCCACAAATCCCATGTGGAGCCAGGAGTGCCTAAAAAGCTGCAGATTTGAGTTGAGGATAAACATCCCAAGCCTAAGTTTCCAATGCTGGGCGCCAAAGAGAGATTATGAAGGGAAACAGGCTCCTTACAGCCCTGGTATTGAGGCTTTGATCTCATCTTTACAGTGAGTAAAGGTCACAATCAGAATCACTTGTAATTAAAGACTGGACATCAGAGATACCTGTCAGCCTTAGGTGAGGTGTCCAGGCAAACCCCTGGACTTCTCACACCTCGAAATGGCCAGATTTGTAACTCCATCCACAGTGCTTTGCACTCCAAGTACAGTGTATAATGATTCCCATTGATGATTGGGGTGTTGGAAGGTGCCAACAGGGAGCTGAGCCAGACAAGTATTTCGAAACTTGAGCAGATGAGAGCTCTGCACTGATAAAGCCTTCAGGCATAAGCTCAGTCCAGCCTGGAGGCTTTGCTATGGGATGTCCTGCTCTGCACAGCCTGCAGCTGCGGGGTTGCTGTGAATCTGTTCCCCAGGGCTGTTCTCCTTGGCCAAGCCTTCCCCACACATTCTGGGGGCTGGAGGTCCTTGGGGCTCACAAGCAGCATGTTCACTATGTACCTGGGTCAAGGCAGGAGTGCTTTTCTCCTCCTCCTCCCTGTCCACACCAGAGGTGGCACTGAGGCTGCAAGGATCAGCTCCAAGGTCTCCCTGGGCAGGTCAGAGCCCACCAGTTCCCACAGCAGCCAGACAGGGAGCACTGACAGTCCTGTACCTGTGCTGGGTTCCACAGGGACCTGGGGACACACTGTGGTGTCACCTGACTGTGCCAGTCATGAGCAGCACCACAGGGTGACTCCTGCCTGCAGCCCCCAGCCCTCCCCTGGGCACACCGTCTGCTTGAGGAGTTCCTGAGACACAAAACAGGGACCATGGACAGGATGAACCAGACCCAGAAGATGTGCTGTGCCCCATACAGGAGATATACTTGCCAGCAGTTGTTCCTGAAGGGTTATCTCCAGTCTTCCATAGGATACAAGGAACAGCATCTTAACTTCTGGGGATGTTTCTTCTCTGCTTGTCCGTGTCTTGGCATTTCCCAGCAATTCTACAGGAGCAGAATCACAAGAAACATAAATCAGTTACATCTTTTCGGGAATGGGTAAACACAGCCTCTTCTAGTCATGTCTGATTTTAAGAAGTGACTGAGATATCTCAGTCAGAGACAGTGACAGACTGTCTGCAGGTCTAAATACCTGTAGACAAGCAGAATTATGCTTTGGTTCCTTGTAATGGTTAAAAATTGCAAGAGTGGATCTATTTTTCATGTTGATTAAAACAAGAAGTGGGATGATCACACAACCAGAGCTATCCAGTTTGGTGGAAATCACATTTAAATTTCCAGCAACCCTGCCAAATATTTTAGCAATTTGATAATATAATTGAGCCATTATAAAAAGAAAGATTTCTGGGCTCACATGGTTCAGAAACTGGGCTGATTTATTTGTTTTTGTTGAATTAGGCCTTAAGTAATTGCAAAGGAACAGCAGCTGTTACAGAGGTCAAATTCCCCAACACTCCAAAATACTCAACAACCCCTGTTCTATTTAATTGCTTTGTAAAGGTGTTCAATTAATGAGTAGTGTGATTTAAGTGCAGTTCTAAAAAACACCTCATGCCTTTTTTTCCTCTAGGAAGACACAGAAATCCCCATCCCCAAGTATTTCATTAAAGAAAACCTGGAAGTGCTGCAGCAGAGGGAGAAAACCCTTGATGAGATTTTGCTGAATGCAGGTTTGCAAGAGCAGGTAAATGCCCCCCATCCCCACACAGCCCATGAGTTTGTTTGGTTTACAGCCACACATGTCTGAACACGTGAGCCACTGCAGGGAGAAGCACTTTTATAGCAGCTGGCAAGTAAAAGTGTGTTTACAGATAAGGCACAAGCAGAAAGTAACACCAGATTTTCCTGTCTAACAATATCCAGTCACGTCTGGAGTCTGGTTAAGGCTGAAATGATTCGACTCTGTCGTGTGTGAGTGTCAGAGAAAGGGCAGCACTTTGGCCAAGTTTAGTAGGTGCTTTGTTTGTACTGCTAACCCTCCCCATGTAATTAGCCCTACCAAGAGCAGGCTGGGCTCAGGCTCTGCTGAGCCAGGACTCCCACCAGAGCAGCAGAACTGGGAGTTCAGGTCAGCACAACTGCTGCCATTCAGTGGTTTCTAACCCTGAACAATGAGTGCAGTTTCTTCGTGCAGCCTCAGAGCTGGGAGGAGCAGAAAATGGGGTTTGGCAGAGCAGAAATGATTACAGAGACGTCCATGAGTGCTCCAGCACAGGCTGGGCTGGATTGGATAGACTTCTGGCCTTTTAGAAATGGTTTGTTGCCTCCAAGGAGGTCCTGCTGACCCCCTGAAGTAAAGCTGTGCCAACATACCTGGCAACCTGGATCCATGGATGTTACGGCCAGAAGGGATAGTCCTGAGGGACCCCTTAGTCAAACTGCTGCACTGCCCCACCAGAGGCTGTGTGTGTTGATCCCTCAAAATAAGGGGGGGAAAGTTCCCAGGGACAAAACCAGCCCCAGTCAGACAGAGCCTGCAGAGACAAAGCACAGATGCTTTCCTGGAAGAGCTCTGGGTGAGTTCTCTGCTTTTCTGGCACTCTGGTGTTGCTTGGTGGAGCTCCTGTTTTGGCACATTATGTCCTGAAGCCTTTTAGTTTCCCACAGTTGTGTCCTTGCCCCTTTTCAGCGTGGCATCCCCCACAGATAACGTTGCCCATTATTCCCCAGCTCCCCTGGGAGCAGCAGGCTCTGGCAGAGTCCAGGTGCCCTTGCCAGGCTGCCACACAGGCAGAGGGGCAATAAACAAAACCAAACCATCTCCCAGAGTGTGACTGCAGTGCCTGTGCTGCACTTCCAGCTCAGCCACCACTGGGATTGCTGGAGGGCTGTCAGCACTCCTGCACACAGCCTGGGGACCCTCAGGAAATCCTCCCTGCTGTCCAACAGCCCATGGAGCTGTTCAGTGTCCATGGCACTGCTGTTATGGGCATCCAGCATAAATCCAGCACAGTGGGGTGAATCTGAGCAACCTGCTCTGCTCATCATTTGTCCTTCTGTGCAATTCTGTCATAGAAAGCCCTGCTGAAAGCAGAAGTGCCATATAATATACACAGAAGGATTAAATGTGAACTGTCTCCAGCTGGGGAGTTACAGCAAGGATAGACACTAATTCAGCTCTCCCATGGGGAGCAGGAGGGTCCTCAGGAGTGAGAAGGGGGAGTCCCTCTCTCTCCCTGCACTGCTCTGGTGGTTTTTTCCCAAGCCTCTCCTACCTGGGCTGGGCTGACTCAGAACAGCCTCTCCTTCCATTCAGCAAAACAACTGCAGTCCCAGCAGCACATCCAGATACACAGCCCTTCACAAAAGTCAAGGAAAACATTCCAGAGCCTGAGAAATTCTCCTTTTCATAGGACAAAGCCCCCTGGTTCTTTGTGCCATCTTTCCCAGCTGGATAAAGCTCAGCAGGATGTAGGAACCATGTGGAGCCATCATGGTTCCCACTAGAGCAGCAGGTTTTCCTCATCACACCAGGTTGGTTCAGTTCCTCCTGAAGGTCCTCAGAAACACTTCTCACAAGATCTCACACTTGCAGGGTGTTGCAGGACACCCCGAGACAGGAGCACCTGCTGTCTGTGACAGGGATGGTTTCATCTTAGAAGTTCACTGCTAGTAGTTCATTCACTGTTCCATTTGCTAATTGAGGCAGGCAATTAATGGAAGGTGGAATCCTGCTGTCCTTTGCTCACTTGCTGGCTGTATCTCTGCAGGAGCCTGACAAGTCCATACCCCTGCCAGAGGCCATTCAGCTGCTCCAGGTGGCAGAGCGGGCACGCCAGGGGCGCAGCCGGGCCCTCTTTATGAGGAACATCTTCCTGGAGGAGAAGAGGACAACCAAACAGGAGGAGCCCCTGGGGCAGCATGCACATGATGCTGCCACTTGCATCCAAAAGGTGAGTTTCTGCTCACAGTTCTGCCAGACCCAAATGGCAGTGTGTGATGGGAAGAGCAGCTGTGGACAAGCACAGCTCAGGGCATGGGAAGTGCTCTGGAATGGTCATTGGTAGAGAGTCCAGCAAGGTGAAATTCAGCATTTTGTTTCTGCACCACTCAGAGTAAATCAAACTCCCTTCCCTAAAACCCACTGAGTGGAATTAGAGAGGAGCGGAGGACAAAGAACACAAAAAGGCAAGACAAGTCCCTCTCTCCCCCTATACTGCTCTCATGTATTTTCCCCCAAGCATCTTCTACCTGGGCTGGGCTGGGCTGACTCAGAACACAGCCTCTCCCTCCATTCAGCAAAAGAACTGCAGTCCCAGCAGCACATCCAGAACCATAGCCCTTCCTAACAAAATGAAACAGGGCCCTGGATGTGAGACCAGTGGAAACAGTCCTGCACTGGCAAGGCAGGATGACTTTATAACCTACATGTTGTTTTTCCACTCTGATTTTTATGACCTCAGTTGCTCTCTCTGGCCTCCCCTTGGAATGCAGTGCATGCATTCAGAATCCATGCCTCTTCCTGTGATCAGAACAGAAAGTCTCCCTTCTCCCACCCCTTTTCCTGGGATCTCCAGGGAAATAGTTCATTCTATATCTTGAAAAGATGACCAAGGGAGATCAGTGCTAAATTCCACAAAAAGTCCTTACACATCAATAATTTAGACAATTCAGCCTGGTGAGAAGAGCTCAGTGTAAATTTTAAGCCTGAACACTTCATGAAACCACAACAGTGCTTTGTTTAGAGCCAGATATACCAGAGTGAGGGATAACAAACCTCAGAATTTGTTAGAAAAAAATCTCCGATGGCAACCTGTTAAAAAGCAATAGTTTCAATGGCATATTGTGCCTTTCCTTCCTCTATTTGTTTTTTCCTGTGTCTGCCCCAGCAAAGGAAGCTGTACCAAGGCCCATTTATCTCATTAGGGGTTGTTTCCATGCAGGTTTGGCGTGGGCACGTCCAGCGCAAGAGGACAGAGAAAATGAGGGAAGAGGAAATGATATTCCTGCGGATTGTAAGTGCTGCTGCCTGGAGAATATGAACTGCCACACTCGGGTTGTTCTTCAGACTTCCATAATTCAGCACAAGATGAGAAATTAATTTCTAAGCTTCCTTCTATTTTAAAAGGAGTCTCTAAGGAATACAGAGCCAAACTGGAATGATAGATGGCACAGGAGGAGCACAATTTGTCTTGTGCTGAGTGGCTTTGTGCTCCCTGCACAGAGCCCAATGTGTGTGGCAGATGTGCAAACAGGCTGGGCAGGATTTGCCCCAGGTTTGAGGGAATTTGACCCAGGCATGATAGAGCAAGGAAATTTTATCAATCAACTTCTCAGTCATAATTTCAAGGCATGTGAGCTGCCTTATTTCTGGAGCAGAATTCAGAGTCCTTAAGGCTGGAAAAGCCCTCTAAGCCCATCAAGTCCAGCCCTTAACCCAGCAGTGCCAAGCCCACCATTAACCCACATCCCCAGGTGCCACATCCACATGGATTTTAAATCCCTCCAGGGATGGGGACTCCACCACTTCCCTGGGCAGCTGTGCCAGGGCTGGACAGCCCTTTCACTGAGGAAATTTTTCCTGATATCCAATCTAATTAAAACAGAAAGTCATCTTCTCCTACCCCTTTGCAAGTCACTGCACATGTCGTCAAGAGTAGGGAAGAGAAACACTAGAACTGGCATATCAATACATCAGTACTTCTCTAAGTCCACATAAAAATAATCAAAATAATCCTCCCATCATGTTACTACACAGAGAATGAACAGCTATCTATGGTCAGTTAGACTGCATGAGGTGAAAGAAAAAAATCAAAGCACCCCTCTCCAAAAGGACCCTCTTCCTCTCCAGGTTAAAACAGCCATATCTCCTCCTTCCCCCCAAATCTTCCTTCTAGGGAGTACCTCAGAAACAGGATAAACTCTTTGCAGTTGACATCTCCTTTGGCCACCCCAGATCCTTTGGGTGCCTCCCTGAGGCACTGACAGGTGTCAAATCTCCCCCATCTGCAGCTACAGAGGCACAGCCCTGGTACCAACCTCTAGTAAAGTTCTAGTAAAGCTGCTTCACAGCACCACATCACAGACACCTCCATCACTGCCCCTGGTTTGGTAGGTTTATTTATACCTCCATAGGCCACAGTTCTTAAATGATTCATTTATAAACTAATTTAATCTTGAATTCCAACAGGCTCTCTGCTTGTCCCAGGCAATTTGTGTGATTTTCTTGCCCAGCAATGGAATTACCCTTGGCTACCTTGTAGGGTTATGAAAACTAGTTGTGCCTACAGCACACATCTCACAACAGTTAAGAATAACCTTAAATTCTTACCTTTAGGGAGTAAAATTTACCTAAGCTTTGCCATGTTAAATACAGATAACACCTTATGGATTATTGCCTTTAATATCTGCTGGTCATTAACAGTAAATGTGGCCAAACAGAGCCTTGCGTGCCAATTCTGCCTCTGCTGGAGATCAAAAATATTAAAAAGAGGTTTTAAACTAGTGCAGACCTACTGGGGAATACTTGGGATACACTGAAAATGAGCCAGAAATGACACCTTTTGCAAAACAAGGGATTGTTTCCTATGAAATCCCATGACAGTCTCTGTGCAGTCTCAGGAAGGAAATCTGAATGTGGCATCAGTCGTTGGAGGGTTCACAGCCAAGCCCCTGTTTGGTGGTGGCCCATGGTGGGAGCAGCTAACTGGGATGGAAACAGCCCAGTTTATGGGGAGCACAGTATGATCCACAGGATCACAGGGATGGAGGGAATTCAAACCAAACACATCCAGTGTGTCCAGTTGCTGACCTCCCCTTAGGAGTGACAGAATTTATGTTTGCCACTCTGCTCTCCAGCTCATTGCTCTTTATCGAGTACAGAATCAAAGGATGTAGGGGAAAAATGGATACCTCTAAATAAAATCAAAGAACCTGGTCATCTCTCTAGTGGGTTTGCATTCCCCTTTAGTTTTCCTGCTGCATTGCCCTCCTTGGGCTGCAGAGGAAGTGAGGGGCAGGCAGACACTGGTTCCCACTGACAGATGGGCAGAGAGCTCCAGAGGTCAGGTCCCTTTGATGTATGACCATGTCAGGCCCCTAAAAAATGACCGCAGATCTTCATGTGTAAATATGTTGAATTTGCTTTTCTAATGCTGCACGACTGAGATAAATTAGGAGAGCCAGCCAGCCATTACCCCCAGTCCATCCCAAAGGAGACTCGACTTTTGTTGCAATAAATATAATTTCTCTTACAATTAGGGCTTCTTTTAAAATATCTGTGTTAACTTTCAATACAGACTGCTTTGCACAGAGAGCTGGTCCATCTGAAGTTCTGAACAGCAATTTCTGCAAAAATTCAATTGTGTTGGCCTAAAAATTAGGAAATTAGGTGTAAACTCCAAGAACTGTCCAGTCTTTTGCTTATTTCAGTATTATTTTCTTTACTGTCTACTTGGTCCACAAAAATTTATGTATCTTTTCTGGAATTTGCTTCTATTTCATCTTTAGCCTGATGACAGAGCACAAGCCTATGTTCCAGAGATTTTTCTTGGCTCTAAAGCAAAGCTCATTATTATTATTATTTATTAAGGCCTAATTGCAGAACCAGCATGATCCCCTCAGCTCATGTTTTTCTAAAGCTCCGATAAATCACACTTTGCAGCACCAGTTTAATTTGTGGAGAGCACTGAGCCTCCTAAGAGCACATACATCTTGATATCTGTATCCTGCCCTGTTTCCTGCTCTTCCTCACATTCCTGCTGGGGTGCTGTGAGCTGCCAGCTGCCACAGCCACTGCTCCTGGCACGGGGCTGTGCCTGAGCCCCTCTGCCCACACTGCTGGGGCAGGGAACTCACTGAGCTCTCTGAAAACACACACAGGATGTCTGACCAAACCTACAGTTCCTTGCTCTGTTTTACCACCACAGCTCAGAAAAAAATTCTTGCCAGAGAGAGTGCTCAGGCATTGGAATGGGCTGCCCAGAGAGGGGGTGGTTTCCCCATCCCTGGAGGTTTTTCAACTGAGCTTGGCCGTGGCACTGAGTGCCATGATCTGGTAAAGGGACTGGAGTTGGACCAAGGGTTGGACTTGATGGTCTCGGAGGTCTTTTCCAACCCAATCCATTCTACGATTCTCAATGTAACCCACCTTTTTTGCAGTTCTTAAGCTGGCACCTTCTTCCACTGCTCTGTTTCTGGAATTTATGAACTCCCTGTCACTAAACACCCCACTGAGAGCTTGTTCTGACTGTTTAATTTTGCAGCAGAGCAAGCTACTCCCAGCCTGGTGTAACTGGGTGTGTGAACTGGTTTTTGGCAAGTGCCCAGTCTCAGGTTAGTGCAGAACAGCCCAAGCCAGTGATGGATCCTCCCTCAGCTCTCCCTGCTGGACTCTTCTGCAGGAAGCTGTGGGTACAATCTCAGACCCACAGGCTGCTGGCAGGAGGAAAGGCTGGGTTTAACACAAAATATTCAGATAAACAGTTTGCCACCACACTGATTTATGACAGGGAGGAGGATGTGGGAGACCAGAGAAACAGTTGGCTGGCTGGAAACAACCAGGTGGAAGAATATGAGCCCAGGTGTGCTCAGGGGGCCAGGAATGCCAAGGGCACCCGCCCTGTGTCAGGAATAACGTGGCAGCAGGGCCAGGGCAGTGACTGTCTCCCTGTGATGGCACTGCTGAGCCCACCCACCCCTCCAGTGCTCTGTCCAGCTCTGGGCCCCTCAGTTCAGGATGGACACTGAGGGGCTGGAGCATGTCCAGAGAAGGGAATGGAGCTGGGGAAGGGTTTGGGACCCAGTGGACCAGGACAGAAAAAAGGACAGTGACACATGTGACACATGGCACTGTCCCCTTTCCTGCATTTAAAAGCTGCTGCATCTTGGGGTGATGATTATCTACCTTCCTCTTCCCCCTTTCCTTCTCTTTCTTCCCCTACCTTCTTGTTCTCTGCAAATCAGACCAAAAAATTCCAGTCAGTGCCTTGTTAAGGGCCTTGTTGTGTCTGAATAAGCTGAAGTTTGCCAATGCCTTATTCTATTGGAACGTTCTAAAGTTTGCAAGGAAAAGTTCTTATTAAACCACCTGGGAATTTTTTGTTTCTGCACCACTCAGAGTAAATCAAACTCCCTTCCCCAAAACCCACTGAGTGGAATTACAGAGGAGCTGAGGACAAAGAACACAAAAAGGCAAGACAAGTCCCTCTCTCTCCCTGCACTGCTTTGGTGTGTTTTTCCCCAAGCCTCTCCTACCTAGGCTGGGCTGACTCAGAACAGCCTCTCCTTCCATTCAGCAACACAACTGCAGTCCCAGCAGCACATCCAGAAACACAGTCCTTCACAAAAGTCAAGGAAAACATTCCAGAGCCTGAGAAATTCTCCTTTTCATAGGACAAAGCCCCCTGGTTCTTTGTGCCATCTTTCCCAGCTGGATAAAGCTCAGCAGGATGTAGGAGCCATGTGGAGCCATCATGGTTCCCACTGGAGCAGCAGGTTTTCCTCATCACACCCCAACAACCAGGTTGGTTCAGTTCCTCCTGAAGGTCCTCAGAAACACCTCTCACTAAATATCAGACTTGCAAGGTACTGAACCACAAGACAAGCCCCAGTTTAGGGCTCAACCCTCTTCAGCAGCTTTGAGGCAGGAGCTCTGCCAAGGCCTGGTCACCCCCTTGCTCATGTGTTCACTTAATGAGCACAAATGATCAATCCCAGCAGAGCCAAGTGCTTTAAATGCTTAAGCAATTGATAGGACTGAGTCCTGTCCTATGGAAACACCTTCCTGTCTCCCAAGGACATCTGTGGGCTTAATTACACAGCTGACACTGCTCTATTCCCTAATTCCAGCCCTTCCCAAAGATTCAGTGCTGCAGTCACGCTGATCTGAGATTGTCTGACACAGTATTTCTACTGTCCTTCCTTCCTCTATGTCCCAGGCCAGGTTGGACAGGGCTTGGAGCAACCTGGGACAGTGGGAGGTGTCCCTGCCAGGATGAGCTTCCAGGTCCCTTCCAACCCAAACCATTCCATGATTCTGTGACCCTTTTCACATGAAAAGATCTATTCGGTCTCAAATAAAAAGCTGTTCACTCCTTCTTACCTCTTTTAAACATACCCTAATTTAGGCATGTTGTCTCAGATAACACTTTTATTTATATCTGAGAAAACAGTCTGCCAAACATTCCTTCTTATTTGAATTCCTGATAAATATAATTCTTTTCATTCAGTCAGAAAAAAATTTAGCATTTCCCAGAGTAGGTTTCTGTGTAAACATTATGGACTATGGCTAAATAAATATTACACAGGGTTTAACAAACTACAAACTCCATCAAGTGAAATCTAAAATATTTCTTCAGCTCTTTCAAGTGGGAAGTTCCAGCACTGCTGCAGCTCAGGCCTGGTTTGGCCAAGCAGAGGATTAAAATGACTTTTGCTTTGCTTGCAGGCTGGATGTCAGCACAAAGTTATCTGTCCTGTCACCAGGCAGCGATAACTAATCCACCCTGTTTTCAATAAGAACTTTAAACCTGCTTGGTTTTGAGACAGAAACACTCTGGGAAGCAAAGAGCAGGCTAAATAATTGGGCTTTCATTGGCTGGGCCCACAGTAACAGTGAAATCACCGCCTTTCAGGGCCCAAAACACACTTGCCATTTTTAGTCCAAGTTGAACAGCATTGCCCAGGTACAACATCACAAATAAACTCAACCAAACTGTATAAACTCATGTGGTCATGAATGTAAATATTCTCTCCACTTCAGATTTTCTTACCTCCCTAAAAATGCCACATGTCAATACTTTTCTAAATATATATTCTATAAATCTAATTCTATATATTCTATAAATCTATATATTCTATAAATCCACATGTCAATACTTTTCTAAATATAT
>JAWWEV010000002.1:4592654-4609513 GCA_035583235.1 Hafferia zeledoni
TAAATCTAATTCTATATATTCTATAAATCTATATATTCTATAAATCCACATGTCAATACTTTTCTAAATATATATTCCCTAAGTCTATAAAAACAACACTTTTCAGTATTTTTTAACAAGGCCTTCTACTACAGATGCTTTGTTTGAACCCATATGACAATTACTTTAATTGGCAAAGCCATTGAAGTGAATCAGAGAGTAGGGAAGCTTTAATGAATGCAATATATTTTGCTTACTTGTTCCTTTTTTGTGCCTAATTTAGGAATTCAGCCATATAATTGATGTGGCTATCACTGTTTGTGTACCATGGAACCCACATTAATACAACTTTCATTTGGGGGGTTGGAATGGGATGAGCTTTAAGGTGCTTCCAACCCAAACCATTCTGTGATTTGTGAGACAAGAGACCTCCTTAAAGTACACTCCTCCCTCAGCCAGACAAATTACATCGAGGCAACAACAAAGCAAGAATGCAACTAAATCCTGTATCAAACTTTGAAACATAGGCTGGATCACAGTTCAAAATTCAGTCGAATTGTATCATAGAATCCCAGAATGGTTTGGGAGGGAAGGAACTTGAAAGCCCATCCCATTCAAACCCCTGCAATGTCATCTTGTTCCACCCCAAGCCATGGGCAGGGACACCTCCAACTATCCCAGGTGGCTCCAAGCCCTGTCCAGCCTGGCCTGGGACACTCCCAGGGCTGGGGCAGCCACAGCAGCTCTGCCCAACCTGTGCCAGGGCCTGCCCACTCTCACAGTCAGCAATTCCTTCTGTATATCTGACCTAAATCTGCCCTCCTTCAGTCTGAGCCCATTCCTGTCCCCCCAGCCCCTCATGGACAGCCCCTCTGCAGCCTCCCTGGAGCCCCTGCAGACACTGTGAGGTCTCCACACACCCTTCTCTTCTCCAGGCTGAGCAGCCCCAGCTCCCTCAGCCTTTGCACACTTGGGAGAATCTCCAGCTCCTCAGCAGCTTCATGGCCCCTCATCCCCCTGACTGATGCAGGGAACACCTTCCTTCCTTCTACTGCTGGGTCTGCCCCTTCCCTACAGCCTAAATTCTCTTTGGGGAGAAGGAGCAAAGAACAGAGGACTCTCATCAGCACACTTGTGACTGATGAGTTGGAATAAAATTCTCTTTTAGACAAATGTCCATTTTGCCTTATTAATTTAAACAAGGATTTTAAAGACAAAGCCCATCAAACATTAGATAAGCCTTTTAAGTTAATGGACCGTGTAGTCCTATTTTCCCACAAACTCAGGAATCTTCATATTATGTCCTATTTTTACAGCAACATCAATTATTAATATGTATACTTTTGCTGACAGAGGACCACACTAAAAATGTGAGTTTCGTTATCCAGTTCTGGGTCATTAACTGTGAAAAGCTTGTAAATATAATGGTTTATTCACATGGGAAGCCTTCATTAAGATGCATTATTCTACAACTGATGTGGCAGCATTGCATTATCAAGTTCACTGTCTCCATCTAATATTTGTAATTTGTTTCTAAATGAGTTGCTGTTTGGAGGGCAAGCTAACAAATTTGAATTTCACATGGCCAAAGAAATTTCTTAAAGATGGGAAAATGCTTCTTCCCCCAAGGAAAAGCCATTTATTAGCATCTTAGTGGAGAATGCCTCCCTTTGATTCAGGAACAGGAACATTAGAGGCGCTGAGGGAAGGGATGTTGGAAATAAATTGGCTTTTGTATCCACGTGCACATTAAGCATCGAGGCTGTGGAAGCAGAACTCACTCACCCTGCTGTCTCCTAAGGAGCTTCAGCACAGGGCTGGGGACATGTGGGAAGCTGTTCTGTGGCACTGCAAGGCCCAGGTCACAGCCTGGTCAGCAGGGAGGCACTGCTGGAACCCACCCTGTCACACTGCCCATCGCTCTGGGCACTCCTGCCATGGCCCTCCCTATTCCCTCTGGCAGCCTCAGGTGGCCAAAGCCTATCCAGACGTGCTTTCCTCAGAATTCTGCTCCCTGAGACGAGGACAGACCCTCCAGCAGAGCTCTCTAAGGGACTCTGAGTCCCTTGGAAGGCTCTAAGATGAGCCCAAGCTCCCAGGAGGTGCAGCTGCCTCCTCGTTGCTGAGCAGGGTTAGGCACATGCCAAACTCTGTGAGGTTTGGGACTAGGACAAGAACACTGGGGACAAAAGAGAACAAATTTAACAGTGGCTTTCTTCAGCTGCAAAGCAGGAAGGTATCACCTATGCTATTCATAGGGGTTTTTGCTTTTTTTCAAGTATTTTAATAGTCTAAAACATTCCATATCATCATTAGGTGCCGGAGGCCTCTGTTTCTTTTCTCTGTTTGTCTTTTACTCAGCAAATAAAAAGCATTTTCTAGGAGAACACTTCACAAATGGTAGAGAACTGACAGCTAAAACAACGATACGATTCCACCCTCTGGACATCTTGTTATATCTCTTCAGGACCTCCTGCTGCTCAAATGTCTATTTTCAGGTTATGGTGCTAAATTCACTTCCACACTTACTTTTATCTAGTTCATCATCCTATTCCCTCCCTGCTTTACCAATTGATTCTTCTCCTTCATCTGGAGTACACTTGGATCAGTTCTTCTAGTCCAAGGAAGCACTTTTTAGGATGGGCTGACAAGTGAAATGAGACTAAGTACACAGAAGTTCTTTGGGTGTTTCCTTGTCCTTGTTTTCCTCAAGTCCAATTCTTTGTTGACCCAAGTGCATTGATTTCAAAGTAACAGAATAAAAAGCCAGGCCACCTGTGATGTTTAACTTAAAAACTCAAATACCCTTGGCTTGACAACCTCAGTGCCATTCAGTGCTTGTCTCCTGCTCCCCCAGGGCAGGAGCCAGGCTGATGCCCCTGGCATGTGCTGGCCCCTGGTCCTCCCTCCCAGCCAGGTGTGCCCCACATCCCTCAGGACTCCTCTGGCACAGCCAGCTCTGCTCCTCACTCCATGCTCCCCTCACCCCCAGAGCTGGAGCGTGTTAGTGACAAGCCAGGAACCAGCAGGACTGGGAAAAACAGGAGGTCAAAGGAGCACAGAGTTCATCAGCTGTGCCTGTTCTCCTCCATTCCCTTCTTCAGGGGAACACTGAAGGTGTGTGGCTGGAGTCTTACTGGGGGAAGGAGTTCTTACTGCTTTTGTTTTCATGTAGTAAAACAGTGCTTGGAAAAGAAGGGTAAATACAGCAGAGCTTCACTTTCCCAAGCTGTTCTACCAGGTGGTGTCTGCACTTGAGCCCTGGGGCTCCCAGCACAGCCCCAGCTTGTGTCAGGAGCTGAGCTGATAATGCTGGTGCCCAGAACAGGGGGCTGCACTAATATTTGCTCAGGGATGGGCTGGACTCTGCCAGCCAGAGCCTGTTCTGTGGTCTTGCTGTTATCAGCACCTGAGCCAGCTGGTTCAGAGCTGCCTGGCCTGTGTCCACAACAGCTCCTGACTCTGGGCTCAGGTGTAAGTACAGGCTGTGCTAACCCACTTGAAGATAAGGGTCTCCTACTCTGAACTTACTCACAGCTCTTACTTGGTCTGGCTGTGGGACTGGTGAGAGGCTGAACAGATTCAGGGACAGAAGCTGCTCATCCAGGGCTCCCTCAGGATGCAGCAGAGAGCAGTTCAGAGGGGCTGAGTGGGTGGAAGGTCCTGGAATGGCAAGAGGACCCTCCTGGCCGTGCTGCTGCTCTCCACATTGCTCTGGTCCCGTGTCCCCCCCTTGCCTTGCTGTGGTGCTGCCCCTCAGCTGCTCCCTGGCTGGCTGAGTCCCCTCATTGTGCCAGGGGACAGGTCATCCTAGGAGAGGAAAAGACAAAAGGGATTATTTTCCACTTCTTAGCACGGGTTCACTGCAGGGTCACTGAGTGCCAGAGCCTGTGCAGGGGAAGGGAGGGACCACACATGCAGCAGGTCAGGTGGAGGGGGAGCTGACCCTTCCCAGCACCAATGAATTGTTCACCTGGTGAGCCACCTCCTGACACTGCACCCCTAAACCTTCAGGTGTGTGCTGCAGAGGAGCCTGCCCTTCTCCATGGGCTATGGATCAGCCTCCCTAAGGCTGGAGACACCCCTGTGCCCCTCGGGGGGAACTCCTCAGGAGAGCAGTTCCTCAGGAATTGCTGGAGGGACACAAACAGCTGAGCAGGAAAACACCCAAGGGATCCTGCTCCTGAATCTCAGTCTGGAAAAGAGCTCTCCTGGGTGCTCCTCTGGTTTCCAGATGAGCCCTGAGAAAGAAGCATCACAGCCTGGGCTTTGTCTAGTCCCAGGGAGGGAGACAATGGTGAAATACAGACAAGGAGTGCTAATGCTTAGGGCTGTACTTAGAAATGGTGCTGCCGAGGGTGAGGGTTGGACACACTCGACTTCCACAGAGCCTGAGAATTGAGCAGGGTAAAAGGTGACATTTTTGGATCTCAGATTGAGGAAGAGAACATGTGCAGACACCTCTGAAGGCCACACTGCTGCTCCTGTTTCCCCCTGCTCATTTCCTCAGCTGTGGCCTTGCCCCATTGCATGAGCACAGTATGAATCCCACACATGGATTCAGGGAAGGGAAGGCAAGAAATTGCTGTCCTGGAGGGGCTCTGTGTTTGCCTCGGACAGTGAGAAGTCCCAGGGGGCACCTGCTCAAACCAGACTGGCTTGGCACTTGGTGGTGATTCTTGGAACCTGGTCCAAGCATGGAAAAACACTGAAAAAAGAGATCTTAAAAATAAGCTGGCCAAGCCTTTGAGAGAGCTTTTTGCCTTGGTGGGAGAGCTCTAGAATTAGGACTCAGAGCACACCAGAAAACACGTCAGCAGAGCAAAGAGAATGCATTACTAAATTAGTCTGAGATTTGCCCATTAAGGACAATCTCTGTATGCTCTGAAGTTGAAAGGCCACGGCAGAATTATGTACTTTTTTTTGGTCATGCAAACCAAGAGCTTATGTCTACATATGCTGCCACCTATATATCAGTCACTGACTTTGAGGTGTAAAAATACACACTGCAAAACCAAATTGTCATGTTTTCTCCTCCTTTCCCTTCTTAAATTTGCCATACACCATCAGACAATATGATTAGCAATTCCCAAGTATGTACGAAACAGTTTGTTCTAGAATTTAAAAAGAAACCACAAAGGTAGTTTACAAGTTAATTCTTGAAATGGATATTTCCCTACACTTACAAGGTAGTGACAGCTTGTAGAGCACTGGGGACATCTTAACTTTATCAACCTTTGCAAGCCAAAAAATGCAAAGTTTCAGCCCACCCACACAGATGGTATTTTTCATGCTTCTGTATTTGAATAACAAAGACTTTCATTTTTCTCCCACACACGACATGTGTAAAATCAATGATAAGACAGAAATTATTCTAAGACTTGAAACCAGCTTAGAAGGCCTTCTTGCCAAGGTTATCAAATCATGGGAAACTTGGGGAGCTGTGATTTTTATTACAGTGTTTGGGGGTTGTTTATTCCTTTGTTGTTGTTGTTGTTCCTCAAGGGAAGTGGATTTCCTAAAGGAGCAGGACCAGCTGCAACAAAATACCAGGAAACCACTGACCAAGCAGTGCATATAAAAATTGCAGTGACCAAATTAAAAACAATACTGGCTAATTAAAAAGTACCACTGGGAAGTCCAAACATTTGCAGATTCAATTAAAGCCTCTCTGGCACCCTTCTGACAGGGACAAAGCTGGCATTTGCAGAGCAGCAGCTTTCTCACCTGTCTCACTGAGAGCCTGGGATCCCACGCTGGAAGGGCTGGGTTTGCACACTGCAGTGTTGGGAATTACTGCTGAAACACCAACAATGGAGCATTGTGTGCATGCAGGCACTTCTCATGAGCACAGGGCCCTTTTTCCCAGCTTCCTTCAAGTAAATTAGGGCTTAAGCTCAGATTCAGTGTCAGCCTGGCATTCCAGCAAATCTGAAGTTTGTTTTAATTCCTACCTTTTATTTTCAGACTCTCCCTCCTCACTTGGAGGCAACCAGCGGTTCTCAGAAACGTGCTGGGACAGTGGAGGCTCTGCCAGGTGATGTCCAGGAGAGACAGGACAAGGTCTCCTTCAAAGAAATGCTGAGAGAAACAGAGGGGCCCCACATCGAGGAGACACTGCAGGCTCAGATCAGCCAGTGCTTCACTGAGTGCCGGTGAGCTGACACAAACACCTGCCCCTTAATAAGCCCATTTACCCCAAACACCTGATTGTGCAGTTCCTCCAAGCTGCAACATCCCTGTGGAGGATCCCAGTGACTCCAGTCCCAGCTGAGCAGCCACAACTCTGAGCTGCAGGATGGCAGGCTGGGCAGACCAGCCCAGGACATCCCTCCTGGCAGGCTCAGAGGGGCCCCCTGAACCACTGGCTGTGCTTCAGGGCCACAGACATTCCAGTGGGGACACTTCAGTCTGCACATTACCCTGGGCTTAGTCTTTGTCAGTATAAAAAGCACACTCTAAACTTTAGGAACACACACTTTCTTCCCTGTCTGAACACACAAGGTTTAAGACAGAGAACTCACTCTTCCATGAGACACAAGTGTAATTACTTGCCATAGCAAAGCACCTCACGTCAGTGGCACTGCCCTCAGTGCCCACTGCTGGCACTATCCAGCAGCCCCCCTGAATCTGAAATAGGTTTGCACTTGAGGGCTGACCTTGGAGACACTCCTCCAAATGTCCCTTTCCTTGAGCAGTGCTGCTGACCTCAGGCAAACTTCACGTTTCAGTAGAGCTAAGCACACACTTACACATTCTTAAACAGAGTGCTGACACCTACAGTTCTCTCAGGCTTCAGCCAACGAAGTTGAGACTGGAAGTTTTCATATGGTCACCCTGTAAAGTCTTTCACTAAGGAATATTAGGTTGGTTTTATAATACAGGGATTTTTTTCCGGAATTTACTTCATCTGGTGGATTAGTATGTAAAAGTAAATTGGGAAACAGCACCTTAAACATCCAGGATTTCACAGCAAGGTTTCATCTGCTCTGCAAAATGTCTTTGTGCCTTGAGCTGCTCAGGGATGTTGCAGGGCTCATATTTGTCTTGTGGACAAGTGTCACATCCATTAATCACTCAGTGTTTTTTCAGTGTGCTGGACTTGCCTTCAGCAGTTTCCAGGTGGAAACACAAATGCATTCTGATGAAATCCTGCTCTGTTTATTCCTTGAGTCCTCTAATCAGCTTTGAATAGCTGTGCTACAGTGAACTGTTTGATTAAAAAAGGAGTGATCAGAAATAGCCCTCTCACAGGTCTGCCACAGTCTATTTCTCCTCTTCCTTGTGCTTTTGCCTCTCACAGACACCCAAGGCTCCAGTGTAATTTTTACTCTCCTTCAGAAAGGGCTGCTGGTTTTACAAACCTCAGTCATTGCAAAGCACTTCCCCATTCCCTAAATCAACCCTGCTCCCCCTGAGCTGCTATTTCCTGCTGAGGCACAGAAAGATCTTATTCCCTTTGCTTAGTATTACTCACCTAACAGTCATCCCCTACCGTAGGTCAGTGGTATCCAATTAACTTGGCTCTAGAGCTTGAGAACTAACTGAAATAGTGTGAACCAGTAACAGTGTTTCTGTAGGAGATTAGAGAACAAGGCTGAGCCATAAACCTCTTCAGAGACAGTTATGAGACATTATTGAGAGTTAAATCACCCAACAGCAGAGCCAGCCCAGAGCCTCAGCCACCCAGAGGATCATTTGGAGGCAGCCAAAGCCATCGCTCAGCAGAGGGAGGTGCAGAGGCGGGGCTGAGAGAGCAGTTCATCAAACCCTGCAGCCCCATGTGAGTCCCAGCCTCGTGTTCCTGCAGAGTGCTCACAAGGTGGAAGGTGGGGTGTAAATGCTGAGCTGTCTTTTAGCAGCCCTTGCAAGAGAAATGGGCCCCCCCTTCCATCCCAGGTGTGCCCAGGGGGCCCAGCTGGAGGAGAGTCAAGGCTAGAGGCAGGCACAGACATATCCCAGCATATAAATATGTGATTATATGAGTTATAAGGGGTTTTTTAGCTAACCTTTGAGTTGTCTGGTCCATCCAGGCAGGTCCAGTAGTCTTGAATCCCATCTAGCCCTGAAAATTAACAAAGATTAAAGCAGATGTTTCAATCTAAGCACCACATTAACTGATCTTGGATGGCTTTATGGGTAAGTTTTTCCTGATCATGGGATGATATGAAACAGGACATACCTGTAAGAATGGTTATGGACAAGCCTTCAGCCAGAGAGTTCTGCTGCAGCTGGGACAGGCTGAGAAACAGCTCCCCTCCAACCTTGGACAGTAACCCATCTAAAAAAACCTCATATTTAAAAAAATTAACTAAAAAGCAGTTTTAAGCTTTTAATCAGACCCTTTTGATAGAAGATGTGTGAAGGTGTGCAGGTGGCACATCTGAGAGCTGGGCCATGGCTGATGGCAGAGGGGCAGTGCCAAGCTTGTTGCAGTGTTGGATCTCAGAATCACAGCATGGTTTGGGTTGGAAGGGACCTCAAAGACCATCTCATTCCTACCCCTGCCTCGGGCAGGACCACCTTCCACTAGCCCAGGTTGCTCCAAGGCCATCATTCTCCCTGTTAACTCTCTTTGTTCAAACTGACTGCCTATCACAATCCCTGAAAATCAGTGAGGGCCCATTCCAGGCAAGACTAGACAGATCTCATTGATAAAAGCAATTCTGGCGATTTAGCAGTGTGGCAGATGAAACTCTGCCCCCAGTGAAGGCAGTGGGAGAGCTGCCATCACTTCAGCAGGGCTGGACATCACCCAATATTTCAGCTCCTTCCAGCCTGGCTGAGTGATGCCATGATTTATGGAGCTGAGAGGAGCCAGAGTTTGCTGCCTGCCATCCTGCTGTTCACAGGGGGCCTCTCAGGAGCCAAATATCTCCCCACAGACACGTTCACTGGCATCCAAAACAGGTTGTTACAAAAATGGAAAAAAACCCAGCACATTTCTACCCAAGAGGAGTGTGTGTGTGTCAGGAAGAGCCAAGGTTTCCATGAGGGAACACCAGAGATGCTGCACAACCAGCAGGAACCGAGTCCTACTGAGCATGGGGCAGGTCTGAAGTGTCCAAGTGTACACTCATCATTACCTGCCAGCACACATTTTGGCTCTCCCCCAAGCCAGTCTACAGCTAAATGTAGTTTATAAATAATTCTTTAACTAGGCTTTCTGACAGTTTCCCACTTTCCATATTCTATTAAATAAACAGGCAAAGGGAAACAAATATTTTTTGAATGAATTTTGCTGCACGTACTAAAAATATAAACCCACATTTTTATCCTTCCCTCGGAAAATGATGAGATAGAAAATACCATTAGCAGGTACTGTCTTTCAGCACAGTTACTCTCAGATTACAGAAGAAATGAACACATATTAAATATCTCAACCTGTGAGAACCACTGTAAATATTTACTACTTTCTTTGCACAAGGGAACAGCTTCAGTCATTTCAAGACCCAAACCAACTTCTTACAAAGACAAGTTCCAAAAAAGCAAAAGAAAGCAAACCCCAAAGGAACAGATTAAATGAAATTGTTCCAGTTTCTTATATCCATCCTACTGTGGAGAAGACAAAATAATTTGGATACAGCCCTGCATTTTGCAGCCTCACCATCCATCGTTCCGTTTATCTGGATTGATTTCTGTGGACTTCCATTTATCTGGGTTGACTTCTGCTCTTATTTGGCTTGCAAGTTATTCACAGAGAGCCTTCCAGGTGTCCATGTGGCCTTGTCCAACCATTCTAGGAAAGAAAAGAGAATTGTTTTGAAAGCCTTTTTTAAAAGCATCCTGCAAAATACCTGCAGGCCTTTTTTTTAAATTATTTTTCAAGCTATGGTTCATAGAGCAGGAGTAGAAATGTTCCAGAATTAACAGTTGTTGTGATTATACACGTCTGAGCATGGATTTTAATCACTTGGCTCCCACAGATTCCATCCATTACATTAATAACAGAGTTTCATATTAAGATATAACTGTGGCATAGCTGCAGGTTTAGCTGCAATTTCCTGCACCATTCCAGACCCAACCCATTTTTCTCTGATTTCACATTTAGGACTTTGCACTGCACATGCAAAACCGTTGTCTTCTCCACTGTTCACCCACTGTGCATAAAAACACCTCCCAAATTACAAGTCTTCTTGGAGTCCTCCCTAAAATGAATTTAAAAGGGTGGGGAGGACAGGGGAGAAGCTCCCTTTTTTATACAGCCAAACATAACAGTATCTTTGTCTAAGACAAGTCATCTCTGACAGAAATCAATACAAAGGATGAGGAATCAAGATGACGTTTTTATGAGCAGGATGGCCCCTGGACTCCCAGGGGAGCCTCATGCACGGGCTCTGTGGGATGTGCCTCATGCCCTGGAGCTGCAGCAAATGATGCCCTGGATTTCCTGGAGGGTTTTTCTCGGGCCCCTCGGAGCTCTGGGGAGCATTTCATCAGTGGCACTGCCGACCTCCTGCCAGGGCAGCTCAGAAACAGCAGCTCAGGGATGTTCTGTGCTATTCCCACGGATTGGGGATGGCTTTTTGGAGCAAGGAGGTGGTGAGGGGTAAATGTGCTCTCCCAAGAGGTTTACACTTTATGATTAGGGTAGGAAGGATTATGATTAGGGCTCGGAAGGATCCCCTCGCTCTGCTGTTCCTCGGGGACTGTCAGGGAAAGGACTGAGCTTCGTGGTGAGGGGATGAGACTCCTCCTGCAACAGGGGCTTTATTGATTCATTCAGAACGCCTCTGACAGCCAGACTGGCCTTTGATGCAGAGGAAAAGGGAAAGAAATAGGCAGTGATCATGTTATATTCCCCTTTTTTCACGAGGCTGTTTTGTTGAGGTGAGTTTACTGCCAGTCCATCTGTTCCTGGACTCCTGGGGCAGCAGAAGGTGGGGAAGGAGGAGGCAGGAGGAAGATGAATGGAGAGAGAGGGTTTGCACTGAAACTCTATGGAATAGGGAAGGGATTCATTTGTGTCAGGCACTGCCTGGCTCCCATTTCACACTCTGCTCCTCACGGAGTTAATGGCAATCCATCAGCAGCCAGAGCCTTGCCAAGGGGACAGAGAGGGATGACACGCCGGTGGTGACAAGCAGAGGCAGCCCCTCCCTGCCCACTCCACTCTGGTTCCAGGGGATCGTTCCTGAGTCCAGCCAGAGCCGTGGTGTTGTTTTTCAGTCCCATCTGGCTCATCACACACGTGCCAGCAGTGCTTGCCAAGAGCCAGGGAGCCTGGATTGCAGCCTCCCCACGGAGCAGCTGAAAGGACACTGCTTCAGAACCAGTTTAGTGCCACTGCAGCAAGCAGCTCTCAGAGAGCCTGGGGATCCCTGGCACACCCCCGAGACATCACCAGCCCCTTGATCACACTCCTCCTCCCTGGTGCTCTGGGAAATGCATTCCTTTCTTTGCCACTCCTTCAAGGGCTTTTCTGTTTAGGAACCTACCAAAAAGTGCCTCTCTGGCACGTGATGCTTGACATTCAGCACAGACAGGAGCTGCTGCCCACAGGAGGCACTTACAGACGGGGATGAACCCCTCTCTTCTCACCTAATCCATATTGTCATTACTTGTTTTCCCTGACACCATCAAAGGACTGTCACACACTCACAGGCCACTTGCATGCCATCTTTCACTTGGGAGCAGAAGTTTCCATCCAGAAAAGGCAGCTGTGAGCCCTCCATAAAAATCAGGATATGAGAATAAATAAGTGGTTGTCTGCTATTCACACCAGATGAGGATGAGCTGAACTATTTGTAAAAATAATGATAATTCTAATACTTTCTACATTGGAAAGAGGTCTGTGTCTGCACCACAGTTTCCTCCTGTCCTTAACTGTTCACTGGAGTAAAATGTATCTTCTCTCAACTGGTGCTTTATCACACCAAATTCTGTAGGGAATAGCACAGAACAAATAGATTCTCCTTCTGAATCCCTCTGCAGCTAATCTGAGTTTTGTCTCTCATCCAAATCATCTTATTTTCCTGAGGAGAGGGAAGGCAAGCTCTGAATTGTGGGAATGGAGCTCTGAAAGAGGATGGCACAGGCTTGGATGTCCTGGTCTTCCTGCAAAAGAACAAAAACATGAATATAAGAGGCAGTGTCTGGAGGGTTTTTCCTATCAATAGTTTCACCTCTTTTCTGACAGGACTAACAACTTCAGGTCCTGCTAAGGCAGTAATCTCTGTATCATAACAATTAGTGCTGGTGCAAAGCGCTCTCTGAGCGTCTTTCTCTGCTGCCAAAAGGCTGCACTGCAGGGACAGCTCACATTTAACACCAATCTCCTGAACAGGCCTCAGCTGCTCCCAGATGTTGGACTGCACCTCATGCAGACAGTCAGGGCTGATTCCAAACCCCACCAGGAACACAGGCAAAGCTGCCCAGGCCCTGCACAAACGTTCTGGCAGGCAGAGTGTGCTGAGCTGGTCCCTGCAAGTGAAAGTGCAGCTGTGGGAACTGCAGTCCTGCCTGTGGGCTCTCACACTGATTAATTAACGTAATTAGGAGCTGTAAACATTAATGGATAATGTTCAAGCCTTTCCTAACACGTTCTATTGACTGATTCCGGCGGGCATATTCAGGGCTGAGGGAGGAGGAATGGAACACAAACGCCTCTGGCTCACTGGAGGGTGCACCAAAGCAAGCAACCCACCGGGTCCCCCTGAACAGAGGGAGAAGAACTTACCAGAAACAAGAGGGTTGTTTGTTTATGAGGCAGAGAGTGGAGCCTGCAGTTCAACAACCTGTTTCCAACCTGAAAAGCCTTTTAAAACAAAACAACAACCAAAACCCTTCAGCCCTTTCTTGCCTGTAGGAACACCAGACCACTCTCTTAAAAAGTGTGAACCCCTCTAATTCCAAAGGAGGGACAACTGTTATTAAGTCCATCTGCAGTTAATCTCCTTTATTGGGTGTTCCTGGATTTACAGGAGGCAGGGGACACCTCTGGAAGCTTCTGTGCAGTGGCACAAGTTGCCTACTAGTAAAAATTTACGGGAGTGCTGACATTAATGGAGGTGGCTGGAAGGCTTAGGGGGGATCAGCAGGAAGCCCCTGAGTTCATACATTTCTCATACTTGGTGAAACACCCATAAATCTTGGTGGCAGGTATCTGAAGCAGCAGGCCCAGCTGAACCCTGGTGTCACACCTCCAGAGAGGCAGCGATAAGATCACCAGTTCTGCTTTCTAAATCACCACAAACTCCGAGATCTGTTGTCTTCCCCGTTTTGTAAAGTTCCCTGAGTTGACACTTCAATTTATGATTGCCACCTCTGTGCAGTGATTAAAAACACACGCACAGGGCTCTGCTGCTGATCATTGATTTTGCTCATTGAACTATCAAAGGCCTGAAATTTTTGAGGAACAAAGATTCTCAAAACATCACAGGTGCAAATCAAGCTTCCCAGGGGGTTTTCAACATCACAAGTCTCCTCATGAGCTATTGTTTAATCACCAATGCTGCACATGAGCACATCTTCACCAGCTTTCCAAGCACTGCTGTTCCCCTCCAGACAGACATTTGGATATCATTAATCACAAAGTCATTAAGGATCTTCCCTGAGTTTTTTCTTACTGACTTTGTCACTGAACACAGGGTCAGGCCCTGACTTTATCCACCAGTCCTCATTCCAGGCAGGCTCCCACCCACTTCCAAGGGCATTCACAGAGTAAGACAGGGTTGGTTTTGAGCAAGCTTATAGATTTTAGGATTTTCCAAGGGTGCTACAGCCAGGCAGAAACACATGGTCTTGTTCCCCAGGCAGGGGAAAATCAGGGGAAACCATTCCAGTGCCTTGGCACTTTGAGCTTTCTGCCTGTGGTGAGGCTTTTCCTGGGCATCTTTTGCAGGAATGCTCAGAACTTCAGGCACACACCCATCTCCTCGTCAGGCACCATTTGCACTGCACACCTCTTGCCACATTTGTATATAAATTATATATTAACAACATTAAAAGCTCATTCAGGTCTCAACAGCCACTCAGTACAAAGCCATAACCAGCATGGTTCTTCTACAGACCAGGCTCTCCTCCACTTTTCTCCTCAACCTGCTTGTTTCTAGATCACTTTACCCAAAAAGACAACCTTTTCCCCACCCCATTTCTGTTCCAGTTTCTGTCTCTGTAGTTTCCAGCTGCAAAGCTCTCAACACCCTGGTGGTGACTGCAGACCAAAAACAAGATTGTCCAAAGCTGACTCAGCTCAGCCTGTGCAGGGAGGACTTTTACAGGGACAGCAAAGATGTTTCTGTGCCAAAAGGCAAGTTGACCAAAGGGAAAGATGAAACTCCTTGTTCTAAAACTTGTGAGCAAAAAAATGGGTCTAATTAGACCTTTTCATTTTTTTAGCATCACCAAAATTATGCCTTTAACTAGCCTCCATCTTGGAAAAACCTGGATTGATGGAAACAGTATTTTCAGACCTATATACTCTGAGTGTCAGCACAAATGGTTGAGCTTGACAAACCTGTGATCAGCTGAAAAACAGAGCTCTGTAAAGGGCAGTATCAGGCAGAGGCACAAGGAAAGTGTCAAAACCAGAAGTGGAAAATCAGGGCAGCTGTTTTGGTGCTGTTGGGGCAGGACCAGCACCAAGATGAGGTGACCCATCAGAGATTCCAGAGGGACAAGAGCAGGCAGGTGCCTGGGCACACAGAGACACAGCTCCCCCAGGCCCCAGAGAAGACACAGAGAGATGAAAGCAAGCAGGTCTGGCACCTCCTTCCCCCACAGCTCTGCCAGGGATGTGCTTTCCCAGCCCCATTTTTGGTGCAAAGCTTTCCAGATACTTTACATTGCCCCACAGCCTCCCGTTCTTAGCCATGGCCTCCTGAGCACTGCAGGGTCATTCCTGCCTTCACTTGCTTCCTCCTCCTTGATCTGTAGCACTACAGAAGCAAAACTGACCATTACAACAAACTGAGGTTACATTCCCTTTTCTGCCTTCTTCAAATGGCTGCAAGTGGCCCACAGATACCCACAGTCCACTGACCTTGAGGCTAAACCTCCTGCTTAGAATTAAAGCTCCTAAAATATTCATTTCTTTGTACGTCCAAAAGTCTGGAATCAGCTAAAGTAAATAGCATTAATCTGAGCTGGCCTATTTGCACACAAGAAAAGAAATCCGGTAACTAATTATTTCATTTTCCTGAAGTAGTTCATGCCCATCTCTGCAATACTTGGGAATTAAAAGTCTGAGAATGCGGAGTGTTCCCGAGCTAATGGCACAGCCCCCCAGTGACACTCCCCAGGGACAGGGTGTGTTTGTTGGCACAGGTATCCCACAGACACAACATCACCCCACCCCTGCCAGCAGTGCCTACAGCACAGCTCTCCTGGGCAAAGCTGTGGCTGGTGCCCCGCTCAGGGGCTGTGTGAGGCTGCTGAGCTCCTCCACTCCTCCCTGCAGCAGAGTCCTAACGCAGCACACAGCATTTCTGAAGGCAGAACAGCCCCATGGGGTGTTTAACACTGATAACTGCGGCCTGAGTTTCATCTCAGAGCTGGTTTCTCTTCCAGGAATCCAGCTAGAAACCCACTGGGGCTGGCCCAGGGGAGCCCACTCTGCCATCTGATCTATTCTTGGTTTAATCAGCACAGCAGAGTCCCAATCAGGGAAGAAAGGAGGGAGTGAATCCCAAGGGGAAGAGGAAGAGCCCCAGCCCAGCTATTATTTCACTGCACTGTGCCAGGGACAGGTATCTCCTCCTGCAAGTTCATACAGAGCAGGTGGGAGAACCAATTTTCCCACTCCCATTTCCAACAAGCAAAGCAGATGAAGATCTGCTGGGATACATGAACAAGAAACAGGCAAACTAAAAAGAGTCAGGAGTCCCACTGGTGCCTGGTAGAAGGACAGAGAAGCACTGAAGAGCCAGTGGCTGGCACAGGAGAGGTGTTTAATGGGTATTCTGGGAAGAGAAAGACTGAGCAAAAGCTTAGAAGTAAGGAGAATAAAAATGAACACGGAGCACAGAGCAGTGGCTCCCAAACTACAGCCCTTGCTCCACAGAAGGATCTCTTTGGAGAGGCAAGAAGAGGGGGTGGCAAAGACATTTTCAGCCTTGGCTCTGTAGAATGCAAACAAGAAAGGAGGCAAGTGGGGTGAAAAAGAGCCATGGCATGGTCTGACACAAGCAGAGCAAAGGCACAGCACAAAGTCAGGAGGAGCTGGAGAGGCAGAATCAGAACAGGAGGGATGAAAGAGCCATATAAGTGGGGGGAAAAAAACCCTATGCATTACCAGTTTGAAAACAGGGACAGTTAGAACCAAAGACTGATAGAAAACATTAAGTGTTTCCAAGGCAAAGATAAAAGAGAGGTCCCCAAATGTCTATTCCAGGTGAATACAGAAGAAATACTTGATTGTCAGGAGGGCAGATTGATCTATGGAGGTGAAGGCATGCAAGTTATGGCTGGGAATGTGGCTGTGGATGACAGCCTGTTATTCTCTCTCACAAGAGGAGAGTTTAATTCTGAAATACAGGTTCACTGGCAGTGGGTTTCTCAGACTTTGGGGACCACAGCAGAAGAATGTCTGATGGAACGTGAGGCTGATTCAGGGCACTGTGGCTTCAGTGTGCCATCAGGATTAGTAAACAAGCTTTTGGCAACTTACTTAAGTGCTGAATTTCAAGTGAACTCCATCCACACCCAGGAGGCTTCCATTATCTGACACAGAAAATTCCAGGCTTGCACTGAAAATGGGTGGTAAGCAGAAATGATGAGGAGTTGAGGGGGGAGAAGGACACAGGCCACAGGAGCACAACACTGACTGCAATGCCAGGGCTGGGACAGGCTCCGTAAGGTGACAGCACAACACTGACTGCAATGCCAGGGCTGGGACAGGCTCCGTAAGGTGACAGCACAACACTGACTGCAATGCCAGG
>JAWWEV010000002.1:4619859-4637021 GCA_035583235.1 Hafferia zeledoni
CTTCCCAATTCCAGCAGAACCCCCACACAGGCTGTAAACTACAACCCACTTCCCAATTCCAGCAGAACCCCCACACAGGCTGTAAACTACAACCCACTTCCCAATTCCAGCAGAACCCCCACACACGCTGTAAACTACAACCCACTTCCCAATTCCAGCAGAACCCACACACAGGCTGTAAACTACAACCCACTTCCCAATTTCAGAAGAACCACCACACAGGACACACAGGCTGTAAACTACAACCCACTTCCCAATTTCAGAACATAGTAGAATTTCTACAGCACCCAGACATACACTCCTCATCCCCAAAGGGGAAATATCACAGAATGGTTGGCTTGGAAAGGACCCTAAAGATCACCTGATCCCAACCCCCTGCCATCTCCAGGAGGTGCAAACGATTTAAAAGTGAAAAGGAGAGTACAAATCCCAAATGTAACACTAATAACTATCAAGAGCTGGCTCTGATGCCACACTCAGTGGGCAGCAGGCCCCAAACTGACCCCTCAGCCCCAGTGGATGTTGCCTTTCCTTCTTCCCAGATGGCACCCAAGTAGTAACAGCTTTAATAGCAGGTTTGGAGGAACTGCTTGCTGCAAACCAGACTTGCAGCAGCATTAACACAGAACTGAGCTGTTTTCTGGCTGTTTGTGAGAAATGAAACAGGAACTAACGTTAAATAAAGGAGATGGTGCAGTTCTTGAGGCCCAAAGCTCATGTTTGGCAGATCTGGAGCCCCACACTAACACTGACACCCCATTGCTGATACAGTGACCAAAGATTTGCATACAGACCTAGTTGAACATACAAGTCAGAGCTCACAGACATTGATGAATCAATGTTGATTTGTGTAATTGGTGTTACTGTAATTCCAGTGAGGATCCAAACCCTACACGTGGTCCTACAGAAACAGAACAGATGCTTAACAGTAGACTAAGAAAGTCCCTTAAGGTACCAGTTGCTTTTTAACAAATGAAAGAAATTTTTAGGAATCACATTGACCTTTCTGAGCTCTTTCCTTCTCGAGGGAAATTTAATTTCATTTAGAGGAAACATTACCGTGCTGTTTGAAAGCAGCACCAGGATTTTTCTGCAGTGTCAGAATTTTCTTTGGAACAGAAAAACCTTCCTGATATTACCAAACAAACAGAAAATCTTACTGATAGATTCCAAGAGCGATAAAAAGGCAAGAAGTTGAAGGGTCTTATCAGTATAAATGGCCTTTGGAGTGCAGTTGTTATCTGTCTCTTAACCTCATTCTGAAAGCTCTGGAAGCTCCCTGTGTGACCTGGGCCTGTTGGTAACAGCTCTAATGAATTACCTGGACAAAAAGGCACTGCCATAAGAAGCTTCCACCACTATATAATGTATTTGTCAACCAGATCAAAGATTATGGATTTAGTTTCTTTTCCACTCTTGTTTCTCCCACAGGCACATCACAGGCAGGTTCCCTGATTATCCCACTGAAAAGGCAGGAGGTTCAAAGGCTATTTTTTCTGACAAAACTCCAGAGCAGGTACTGTCCCTCTTTAATGTAAAAAATTAATAAGATTGGGGAAGGAATTGCCACAAAACCTGTATGTTTTAGCAAATTTTCAGACCCATGTCTCTGGAACCCCAGGAACCTTATGGTTAAAAAGCTTTTTGCTCCAAGAGAATGGATGGGGTTGTCCCAGGGTGAACCACAAAAGTCAGGTACCCAAATCTGTTCCATGTGAGGATGTGCAGCCACTTAGGCACAAATGCAGGGTGGCAGGAGGAGCAGGAGAGCGCTCAGCTACCAGGAGTTCCTCTCCTGTTGCCAAATCCACATGGCTGAACTGGCCCTGGCTGCCAGGAGAACTATGTGAGAGCCTTGGTGTAAGGGAGGTCAGCAGAGCTGCCCAGAGGCTGCAATTGGTTCCAGTGGGTTTGCATCCAGTACCAGCAGAGCCCAGCAATAATTAGGTTTCAGCAGAGTTTCTTGTGCAGACAGGCCTAGGCCAAGGCTCTTTGAGCAGGTTTAACATCCAGGGGAAGGATTATCTCAGTTTTTCTCACTGTTCTTGGAGTGAGCTCACCTGCTTGCCCTGGCACTCCCTCTCCCCATTTCCCTGGCTGGCAGAGGGGGCTGCTGGTGTGTTCCTGGGAGCATCTTCAGCCCAGCTGGGGGCAGGGGTTGGCACTCAGAGCCCACCCCAAGGATCCCAGCAGGATGAGGAGTCTGGGGAGGGCAGCTGCCCACAGGAAGCCCTGCAGAGGGTTTGGCCCCTCCATGATCCAGGTCTGGGGGCTCTGGTGGGACAGGAAAACCAAACAGTCTGAAACTGAACTCTGTGGTCTTTAAAGTTCTACCACTGAGACAGACTGTTGCATGATCTGCCTGCAAGTGCTGATCTAACACAGGTATAGTAAAATGGTGTTTTCATACAATCCCAGAATGGGTTGGCTTGGAAGGGACGTAAAGATCATTCCATTCCACGCCCTGCCATAGGCAGGGACACCTTCCACTGGACCAGGCTCTGTCCAGCCTGGCCCTGACCATTTCCAAGCAAGGGGAATTTTGGGTTCAGCCCTCCCTGCAGTCACAGGGAGGAACCTGGGGCACACCAGCCCTCTGTGTGTGGGCTGGGGGGATGCAAACACAGGCTGGGCCAGCACTAACCCCAAAATGCAGCCAAAGTGCTCCCAACAGCCCTCTGTGCCCCCCCAAAACCAGGCTCAGGGCACGCTCCTGGGTTTGGGCAAGCCCAGGGTGTGCTCAGCTCAGCCCTCTTGCCCCAGCACTGTCACTGCTGCTCAGTCAGAGCTCAGCTGAGTTCCCAGACACTCATGGCAGAGCCAGGAAGGCTTTGGTGGTCCCAGCTCTGGGGCAGACACTCATGGCAGAGACAGGAAGGCTCTGCTGGCCCCTCCAGGCAGGCAGGAGCCACCTAGCCAGGGTGGCCCATTCCTGGAGGAGGCTTAGGGAATGTGATGGTCATCAGCCCTGCTACCAACAAGGATAAAACACTCAGAAACAAACACACTACAAGGAGTTACATTGAGCAACACTGGGTGTGGAGGTGGATTGTGGAGAAAGAGTCACTCTTCCTGTCCTGCTCCCAAGTTTGAATTCCCACCTTTGGCTGTTCTGCTGTCTTTGCTGAGCATCTGCTTTTTCTTTGCATAAAGAAATAGAAGCCAAAAGTCTGGAGAGATGGTTTGGCTCCCTGTTTCTTTCCCTGCATCTTGGAAGAAAACCCCTGCATCTATTTTCCCAACAAATTTTCACCAGCAATTATCTAATTTTCAGTTACTTTTTGGGCCTGTTTTTATTCCCTTCTTAGCCAGCAGAACGTGTGTCACAGCCTTGACAGATCTGCAGAGCGAAGCTGGCAAAAGAAAGTTCAGTGCAATTGTGGTTTTACCTGAATGTCACACAAGTAAAACATTTTTTGTTCGGCTGAGTCAGCTGCACATTAAAAATCCCTGAGGCCACTGGGTTTGTTCTCCCTGGTCTACTGGGCCACATAGGAAGGGCAGTGCTGGCCCCACTGAAGCTGATGGAGTTGTGTCCTTGACTGCAGGGCAGACAAGGGCTCACCTCTGGCACAGCACAGCTCCTGGGAAGGAAGGGCTTGGTCAATCCCAGGTTAAACTCCATGAAAAATCCAGACTGAACTGTGTGTAAAAAGGGAACATTTTCTAAGACTTGGGTAAAGACACTTTGGGGAGAATAAAACACACATGAATCACTTCACGAACCATTGCTGCAATATTAGACATCCAATATTTCTTGGTGCTCTGGCAGCTCTGCCTTCACTGCCTTTGTGCTGCTGCCCTGCATTCCACAAGTACCTGCCACAGACACGCCAGGGACATCCCAGGGAAAGGCACTTGATCACAAAAACAAGTGTTATCTCTTGGCTGGAAAGAAGCTTTTCCCTACTTGACTCACTCTTCCAGAGAAATTTAAGATTCCAGGACACCAGTGTAATCTCCCTGCATCTGTTCCAGATTTCTCCCCCTAATGGTTTTTTCTGTTTTGCTCTGCAGATAATCATCAGATGTGGCAATTTTTAGCTTTGCCCTTATCCTGCTGCCAACAAAATTACAATCTTTTCCTGTAGTTCATTAAGTCTCATTACCATGAAAATAAGCCAAGAGAGTTGCCATTCATCAGGTATTTCCCTCCTCTCCCAACTCCCCCCCTCATTTCCAATATTAAATAACCTACCAGAAAAAAAGTGTCAGAGAAGGACTCAAATCTCTGTGGAATTGCACTTTTTGTCCCCAGCATTTTGCAAATATGCTTTTATTCTGGTACTACACCAGGCATATTTTTTGGTATAAGAGGTAGATGCCTATAGCTCTGCTCACCTCTATTTCTGTTCCACACCAATCCACCTTCCCTAAAAAAAAGCTCCACCCCACACCACTCTGGAGTTTCCATAAACACCTTCAATAGAGAGCAGCGTTTTCAGGTGTTTGCCAGAGAACAAGCAGGAGAGTGAGGGAGTTTAACTGGGGAGTGAAACTACATTTAGCAGCATCTGCCAGGTGGAAAACCCCTGGAGCTGCACCAATCATGGCCTGAAAGGGATGGGCTAAAGCTGGAAGGCTTTGCAAGGTCCTAGAAAGCCAAAATTCCACCCAACAGCTTAAATTCTTTCCTGCCAGAAACAATCACTGGGGTTGTTTCTGCAGCTTAAGCTTTGCTTGTAGGTGAACACCTCAAAGTAAACAATGCTCAGAAATGGATTTTTCCAATTTAAATGATTCTATGAAAAGCTACTCAAGTGAGTTTACCTGTAAGAGGGAACAAATCCAGACCACCAGCCTGGCTTAGATGGGACAGTCCCAGGCCTGCCATGATGGAAATAAGATCTGCCCCTGATTTCTTAAAGGAGAAACATTTCTGATATGCCCAAACACCTTCTTTCTGTAGTTAATACTCCAAGAGAATAACACTCTGCAGGAACATCAGGCTTGGTGCCTGTAAAGCATCTCTGTTCAAACCATTTGGAGCAGGCTCTGAGGCTGCTCTCCCCCTGCCACAGTTGAGTCCAGCATTCCAAACTCACTCCATCCCTGATTTGCCTTTACGCCCAGAACACTAAAAGGGAAGAAGTTCAAGCAAGGGCTTCTTTCAAGGCATGAGGCTTATTCCTGGAGAATATCCCCCTCCAGTGCCATTTCCCTGAGCCCACACCGAGCCTCCTGTGGCCGAGGGGAGCAGAACATGAGGAATCCTGCTGGCAGCTGGAGGTGTCCTTGTGTTGGGCTCCTGTAAACTAGCCCCAGACAGTTCCACCCACAGGCTGAACTCTGTTTTAGTGCCCGTCTCCTTCCCAAAAATGGGGATTCTCACTGCAAGAGCCTGGAAACACACCTGAGCCAATGTATGAATAGAAAAGGCAGTTCAGCTGCTGTGGGATATCAGTTTAAAGGAAAATGTCTTTTCAGCCTTGCCAGAAAACGTTGCTGAAGAGTCCTCACTGGCACACCAGGAATCCCAGGAAAAAATACAGAGGCTAAAATTCATCTGCTCCTACTGAAACACACCATGTTGCTCAGCAAAAAGAGTTTGCAAACTACTCTCAGCATCGTTTCAAAATGATGAAAGCAAAGAAAAGGGCAGTCTGCAACAATCACAGACACATCTGCTCCTACTGCCACTTTCCTCAGGGGAAAGAACCCAACGGGATCACCCTGTGGGTGAATTGCTCAGTGCCTCAAACCAACCTCTGCTGGCCCTTTCCTTTCCCTCCTCCTCCTCCGTCAGATTCTTCAGGCACCTTCCTGTGGCTGGAGGGGAAATGCTCTGTGTGAAGGGGCAGGAGCTGCTTGAGGTGAGATGCACAGCCCGAGTTCTCCACCCAGCTTCAATCCTCTGGAATGCCAGAGCTGCTGGGAGCAGGGTGAGAGCACAGCTGGAGCACCTCCAAGGCAAAACAACACTGAGCAAGGCAAGACACCAGGAAAAGGCCAGTTCAGCTCCTCAGTCCCACCACAGCAGGTCCATGAGAACAGGAACTCTGCATAACCCCTTCCAGCATCGCTCATCTGTATAAAAACATGAGAGCAAATCAGTCCAGTTGGAGTCTGGATACACTGAAAATATCACCCACAGAACACAAAACCACTGCTGAAAATGCCAACCTTTTGCCAGTGCTGTGTGTTTGCAGGTGTCCTGCTGGATAAACCCATTGAGGTGCTGGGAATGGTTCCCTTTGCAGCAGGGCAGAGGTGGAGGGGACCGGGCTGGGGTTCCGGCTGGTATAAGCACGAAGGAAAGGACACACTCAGAGCAGCTCTGTTGCTTTTGGATACAAAAGGCCTGTTGGGACACTAAAAGCCTGTTTTGAACTCCAGTCAATCTGTTAATCTATCCCAGGGAATGAAATGCTTCGCTGCTTATCACCTCAAGATATGACTGAACAGTGCTCGGGGCTTAAATTACCATATTTAATTAAATGTAAGACACTGAACTGCTTGGGGAGATCCACTAATGAAATTGCACTGGCTGCAAAGCATAACCCTCATCATCATCATCCCTTCCCAGTGTCCAGCCTTCAGTGCATTAAAAGGCATCCTTTGGAAAACAAACGTTTTTACTGTTACAGGAAACACGTCTTACAACTGGAAATGCTTTATTTTCTACTCTGTCATGGTACTGCCAATATTAATGACCCATTAATAAACCTCAACAGCCAGAGATTTTCTGATTTACACTCATCAGTAAGTGATCTTAGAATTCCTCTCAGGAACAAGAGAGCACAATGAAAAGTGCCTGGAAACATGATAATGGTAGAAACAGTGAATTTCCCCCTCTGCCTTTTTCAGGTAATAAAGTGTAAATGGCCAAGAACTAAGGTTATGGAAATTGCTGGAGCTGCACCCAGTTATCAGTGCTAGGAGCTCGCAGGGCTAAGGATGCTGAGCCATCCATGTGTATCTGTCACAGTTTGGCACAATATCTCTATCCAATCTCCCTCACCCACCAGCACAATGTCAGCCTTTAGCCACATATTGAAATTAGACACGCCTGGGGCAACCTCTCAAAATCCATCTCTATAAAAATCAATCTGCCTTGGAAACAACAGCACAAATTCTCATAAGCTGAGTCCCAGCCCAGAGGGAACTTCAGGTTGTATGTCATTAGAATATTGTGCTCTGGGTGGTTTCAGGAATTGGGCTTACTCTGTGCAAGCCCTCATGGTCTGGGACAGAGAAATCCCCTCTTCCCTAATGGTTAATTGGGATAGGCAGCACCTGTGGTGGTTTCCTCACCCAGGAGAGCACCCACAACCTTGCCCAGGAGGGCACCCAACCAGCATTTTCCAGCCCTGGGTGTCCCTTGCAGGTCACTGAAGAACTGGCTGCCAAACAGCAGATGGAGAAAACAGACCAGAAGGGGAAGGATGGAAAAGAAGAGAAGGAAAAGCCAAAAGAAAAAAAGCCAGAGAAAGCTGGAAAGAAGGTGAGGCCTCCTGCAGGACAGGCAGGATGGGAGGGGACAGACAGAGGCAGCCTGGGGTGGGCACGGACTGGTAACTGGGCGTTCACTGGGCACCAGGGGCCAGGCTCGGGTTCACAGGATAAAAATTGGCTGAGGTCAGTCCCTCTCAGCCTCTGATGGCTCTGGGGAAACATCACACCCATGGCCATAACTGAGCTCAGTGGGAAGAGCTGATGTTGGTGCAGAGACGAAGGTAAGGGCAAAAATACACCTTAGGGCTTTGACATCATGGGCAAGACAGCCAGTCAGGCACCAAGGTGGTGCCCAGGTATCCAACCAGGCACTGCCACCCCCAGTGCGGGCACAGAGAAGGCAGTTCTGCCACCCCCTGCAGAACAAGGAAATGAGAGCCTGAGTCTCACTCACAAACTCCCTCTCAGAGCTTGTGAGGGTTTCAGACTCATTTTTACACTGTGTTAACCAGCACCTTTGTGTTACTGCAGCCAGTGTTTCCTACCCTGTAAATAAGCCATGCACTTCCAGTCCACATTCTCAGCTATTTTTGCTTCAGTTCACAGTGGACACCACTTAGTGTACAACACACTCCCTGAAATCTTTGCTGTGAAGGGCTGGTTTCACAGAAGACACTTGTAAATCATGTCAGGGCAGCTTCACAGAGAGTAACACCTGTGAGGCTGTGCAGTGACCAGAGGGCATCTTCAAAAGCAAGATATGCAACAAAAATTGAAGGCTTCTGCTGAAGCAGCAGGTTTTCTTTTTCTCATTTACTTTCTAGTATACACAAAAGTTGAAACAATATATATATATATTAATAAGAGTCATTAATCTCTCACTGAATATGTGGAGGAGAAGAGTGAGTTTCTGGTACAAAGCTTCGCTGAAGGTTTTATACAAATTAATTTTAAGGCCTAACTCTAGAATGAACATGTATCAAAAAAGATGCTTTTCTTGGACAACATCCATTAATCTGGCCCAAAGCTCTCCTAACATCCAGCCAGGAGCCCAAATTCCATGAATTGAGGAAGCATCAGGCAGCTTAATTGGGAGTAGATACCTAACTGTGAACTTGCAACTTCATGTCTTTGCTGGTTGAAAACACTATTCGGGTCACATGGAACAATATTTGGGGGTTTGGGGTGGGAGTTTTTTGCACTTTGTAGATGAAAATGCACATCAGGCTGAAGAAGCACACACATAAATAAGCTTTGGCACTCTTTAAGCCTGATGTTCATTGCTGGCTGGGAGGGGTAGGGGCTGCTCTCTGCAAACAGGACATGCTTTCAGCTCTGGGTTTCAGTCCCGTGTCCTCAGGGGCCACTGTCACAGCATCACTGAGGGTGCCACACCCCCAGAGCAGAGGGGACAGTGGCTGCCTCTCCATCCTCTCCCAGTGGCAGAGCAGACCACCCTGTGGGAGCCACAGCAGGGACAGGGGTGCAGTGCCTGTAGGGCCACCCCAAAACCCCAACACCGCCCTGTTTATTGTCCCTGGCACTGCTGGGCACTGGCACCTGCCCAGCTCTGTGAGCCCACTCTGTCCTGTAACCCCTCAGATAGCACAGGCACCACAACTCGAGGGAAAGAGCAGACCAAAGGCAAGAGCTCAGCAAAGCTTTGGAAATTAGAGGCTTGAAAGAGCATTGTCATTGCCAGCGACAGAGGCTGCAGCACCTCAGGCAGCCCCAGGCCCTTTGAAGGCGTTCACAAGGGTGTGCTCTGATGGCTCTGCAGCTCTGCCCTTGTCCTGCTCCTTCCCAACTCAAACAAACCCCTGCGATGAAAAAGGCTGTGCCAGACACTTCAGTCTAAGTCAAAGTGAGGCATTTCAGGCACACTGAAAAGGCCAAACCAAACCCAAGCACCTGAAACTGGATGGCAACTCGCTCATCTGCTTTAACCCTGACGTGCACAGGATAAACCTGATTTCTCCTTGTCTTGCACATTTCAGTAGGTAAAAACCAACACCACCAAAACTGTCTCTCAGTCCCCTCACAGCCTCTGCAAGGCTGTTTTGGAATGGGGTGAAATAACAGCACAGAGCTCTGGGGGGGTTTAACTTCATGTCGTTCTCATCTCGTCACCCATCACAAGTCCTGTCAAGTAAAATTCTGAGCCATTATATCAGGTTCTCTATGGTTCATTGAGAAAGAACAAAGGGAACATTCTCTCCAAGGTTATAGCACTGACAGGGGGAAAAAATAGTATCTTAGGCTGGTTGAGAAGAATTTGGAAAAGTTCTAACAGCAGGACTCTTATTAAAATAAGTGTAGGCTATAAGTCATAGGGATGCAGGCAGGGAAACAGCTCTGCTCCAACTCCAGCTCTTAAAGAAAACAAAAGTGTGATCCCAGAAGGAAATTTAAGTATTTCTGAAAAGCCTGATAGCAATCTTTACAAAGAGTATTTGGTATCAAAGCACCTTCACTTTCTTTTCTCTGCAAGGTGCTGATTTGATTTCCCATCAGGCACTCAAGGCAAACAACCCCCAGCTCCAGCCCGACATAATCCCTCTGTTCAGCAGCAGAGCCAGCCTGGGCTGCCTCCCCAGGGACCTGCTGCAGTTTGTCCCACTGACTATGGGCAGGGCTGTGCACCCCTAAAGTCCAAATGAAAAATGCTCAGCAGGGAGATGCATTTTGTCATTAGGGAAACCCATTAGGAAAAGTGCACAGTGGGTTTGGGTTTTCCCTGACATTGGCTGAAAACCAGCTCATGAGGACCAGGCTTGGAAAGCCTCAGAAACACATTCAGACTCTTATTTCTGTTTTTCTGCTCAGATTCAAACATGTAATGTTGGTTCAAGGTGCTTTAACACATTTAACACAAAATCAATCAACTGAACATCCCCAAATCCATGACCTGGCTCCAAAGGAGAAGTGTTGTTACTGTATTGACTCTTGAGCTGTTAATTGAGGCAAGAGGAGGGCAGAGCAGCATCCTGCAACTGTCCTTGAGACACTAAACAGGGGGCTTGGATCCAATCAGTCCCACTGACACAATGGGATTATTCACATCAGTGTAGATGTAAATAACTGCAGCAAATAAACCATTCAAACAACACAAAGCCCAGGAATGTGGCCTATGCTATTAAGAGGCTAAAAATTAATAACCCGTTTTCAGGCTGGTTTGGAGGAGAATTTGTTTGGGGAGTTTTTTAATACAACTTTCAGTATTTCCTCTGAGAACATCATGGTTTAATCATTTCCTATAAAATACCATGGAAAACTGGTAGAAGAACAGATTCTGCCCACTGCAAAAGGCCCAAGGATGAATCTCAAGGTGCTCCACCCTGTAAAACTGGGAATACATGACAGTAACTGGTGAGCTGAGCTGAAATCCTCAAGCTCTTGCTTATACCTGAGCCAAACAGTTCTTGATGCTCAGTCACGAAACTCCTGAGCCTCTTTGAAACATTTCCATAGAGCTTAGGGTAGCAGCAAAAAACGTACTTAGGTTTTTCCTGTCCTTCTGGGCCCAGACTGTAATTAGTGCAATAATCCTTCAATTAAAAACAGGTATTTAATAACTGCCATGACGGGGCTGCGACTGTCTCTGCAGGGAGCAGATGTGCCCCTTGTCACAGGGCATATTTGGGGTTCTTTGGATCCAGGTACCCCCAGAGCTGCCCTGATGATCTTGCTGATAACAAGTGGTTTACAGACTATCAGCAAAGCCTGACCCACCTTGTGCTGTCTTGGACAAACCCACATTCACCTCTTCCCCACAACACAGTGATCTAATTCCCACTATCAACTATTACCTCACTAACATTAGGAGACTTTTGGCTGATACAATATTAAAAATTGGCATGGTTCTCTGGCAACTCTTTCCATCAGAAGTCCTAGTTCAGTGAAATCCAGGTCCCTCCCAACGCATTCTATAATCCTATGGAAAAATGCCATCACCAATTTTTCTTATCACCTTTCTCCCAATCCAGGCAGAGGATGAAGGCTGGAAAATGGGTCCCAGTAATTTCCTCTCCATGCTGGAGGAAGGAAGCACTCAGTACAAAGGTCAGTAGAGAAAGAGAACAATTACAGCTGCAATGCTCAACTCATCTAAATGTCATTCATGTAAGGTCAAGTGGGCAGCTGCCCAAAGTACAGAACATTATAGAAATGAGGACATTTGATTGAAAAAATGGTGTTTAGGATGGGAGTCTTCCAGACAATTCTTGGGAATCTGTCAGAATCTCATTGAGCTAATTGTACATGTTTCTGTGGGTGAAAGTGAACAAACTGGAAGCAAAGTGCTCCAATATACATGTAAAGGCATTTGGGGATTTTCTGAGGGCAACAAAAATGACATTTGAATAGGTAATCATTCAAAAGCACAGTCCTGTAGGTCAAGCTTCAGCATTAATGTTTTCATGCAAGTCCATCTGTCCTGTCTCCTCCATGAGAAGAGAGAACTCATGGAAAGAGTCCATGGATTCCTTCACCTACACCAGCTCTAAAATTGATTTTCACTGAATGTCTTAATAGGAGGATCTTTCAAGCAGAGGCTTAAAAACTGCTACAGAACTAGGAATATAGCTGATTTTTGCCAAATGTGTGAAACAAACACAGCCCAGACTTAGAGCTGGTTTTCCACTTTGAGGGAGCACCCAAAAGTAGGGACTTCTCAGTAAAAATAGAAAAAAAACTCATAGAAGGGCATTTGTTCTTTTCCAGATCTGTTCTCTCCTCTCCTCTTGATAACTGTGTCTCTTACCATGTGCACCACAAGTGAGTCCAGAGTCCCTTGTGCCAGCCTGGAAGGCAGCGTGGAAGTCACGCACTTGTCTGAACTGCAATGAGGCTTATTTTGGCAGGATTTCATGCAGCTCCTGTTCTAACACAGTGTGGGAAGGTCCCTTTCCTGCTCTCCACTCTGCAGAGTGAGTGCCTTGCTAAAATTCCTGCCATGAAAAGTCCCCTTTATTCCTTCCTGCTGCCAAATCCCTGGAGTCAGGTTTTGTGCTTGCCTGGGGCTGGAGGGGAGACAGCACTCGGCGTGCCACGTGCTGAACCTGCAGCAGAGGCTTTGCTGCCCTCTGACTCACAGCAATTCGGGGTTTCTTGCACCTTATAAATCATAAAGCAGCCTGGTGGCTAAAAAGGAGCTGTGCAGCCCAGGCTGTCCCCTGAGAGCTGCCTCAGAGCCCACTGGAGTCAGCAGGAGTTGGAGACAAGGATCAAATTCAGCCACACTTCGTCCCTTGGCTGCCCAAGAGCATCAGCTGTGCTTTCCTGTGCACTCAGAGGGAAGTGGTACCTGAGCTCCAACCCAGCCCTGGCAACACTGGGGTCCCACCCCCCCAGCAGTGCCACCCAGGGCAGGGGAGGAGCAGCACAGAGCCCTCCATGTGTTGGGTGAAGCAAAGGGAAGGCAGGAGGGGGTTGTATTATAGGAAACTTGTCTGATATGGAGTGAAAGTTTGTAGCTGAAACAGTTACATTTTTGCAAAAACTAAACTATCCCCATATAAATATTTACCTGAGCATAAAGTGTCAGTTGCAAGGGATGGGAAAACTTCCTTAATTCTGAGGGTTGTGTGTGACCTCAACACAGGGCCCTCATCACACAGAGCAGTGAGGAATCCAAGTGACCCAGAGCCCAACGGGGCACTTTAACAGCAACAGAGACTCCCAAATGCCACAACTATCAGAGTAGTAACAACTCAGGGGCTTTGGGATGTGGGACACGTTTGTCACCCAAGCTCTACCTGAACACCAGCACTGCCATTCCCAGCAAGAGCCCTGCAAATGTGACACTTCAGGGTTATCTGTGCTGGCTTTTTACGTGAGGGGGAGTGCTGAGCTGGGGGGGTGCTGTGCTGTGACCCTCCCAAGGGCTCCAGAGGGCATCCAGCAGTGAGGAGCCATGTGTGGAGCCTGCACTGCCATCCCTGCACACCTGCCAAAGGGCTCCAGAGGGCACCCAGCCATGAGGAGCCGTGTGTGGAGCCTGCACTGCCATCCCTGCTCCTGGACGGGGTACCTACAGCCAGGCAGAGACAGCACAGTGTCAGTGCCATTGTATGCTGGCAGCACCTGCTCAGGTGGGTCAGGCACGGGCAGCAGCCCTGGGTGGCACTCAAGTGTCACAGCCCTTGGTGGCACTCCCAGCCTGGCACTCGAGTGGCACAGCCACACTCAGCCCACCCCATCCTGCCAGAGCTCACAGCTGCTCCCCCAGCAATAAAGGCACAGAAGAAGGAACCGTTTTCTGCACAGAGCCCAACCAAAAGCCCTCAGAGTGGAGAGAGCTCTTTGCAGGCTTCAAAGAGTACCTGCAGTTCTGTCGAGGGCACAGTCAGAGTCTGGAGCTGAGCAGTTAAACCTCAGGTGGGATTTTCCCCTCCCTTTCTCCCAGTGAATGAAGTCTCTTTGAAACCACACTTATTTTTAGTAAACAGCTGTTAATTCCTCCTTGCAGGACAATCTCCTGCTCATTCACAAGCACTTGGGGCTATTTATTGGAGGACACAAACATAACACTACCTGTGGTGTCCGAAATTATTTCACTTTTAATCTAACCACAACCTCCAGAACCAAATCTACAGCAACATCTGACTCTGACCGGAGTTTAATTTCTGGTATTTTTAATTTTAGCCTCCTTTCATTTCAGTAGCAGGACTACGCAGAAAACAAGTTTGAACTTGGTCTTTCTACACTGGCACCTTTTTCTATTCTTATGTAGAAATAAGTCACTATCAGCATTTGCCCAGTTCAGATTTATCAATGCACAAACCTTGAAAACATAATTAAAGGGAGCTTGATTAAGAAATGTTGGTATCCGATGCCTACAAGGGAATCACTGAAGTCTCTGATAAGGGTATCCAAAGTTTACCTAAACAATAGCTGACCAAACAACCAACATCTTTGTTTTGTCACACACAACACACAGAATTAAGGAAGTTTTCCCATCCCTTGCAACTGACACTTTATGTTTAGGTACCTAAATATTTATGTTAGATAGTTCAGCTTTTGCAAAAGTGTAACCACTTCAATTTGTGGGGGCTTTTGTTCTTCTAGAACCGTATTTGGCAGTTTTTCTAGTTGCCAAACTACATTTGCCAAGCTCTAACCACTTATTTTAAATGATGTCACTGGAAACAGCCCCTCTGTGTGACAGGTTCTTTCACTCTGGAATAGCAGGAGTTTCTGTGAAGCAAACGGAGCAGTGTGAGCCAGTACCTGCCTCTTTGGGGTTATTTTTGCAGTGCCCTGTGCTCCGAGGCAGCAGTGTGTTATTTTTCCCATTTTACAGATGGCCAGTGGATATTTATGACTGAGTGAGACAGAGAAAATTTGAGTTCCACCCAAATCCTCCATGGCCCAGCCTTTAGCATCTGGCAATGTCGTGCATTTTCAGCCAGCCACCCAAAGGTTCAAACCCTTGGCCAGGAGCTGCAAATGAGCCCCTCAAAGAAAGGCTTCATGCTTTAACTAAATATATTGCCGTTAATAGTCACAGGGTGTTCTCTGAAACTCAGGGGTACTGGAATTCCCTCCTGATGTGCAGAGCTGAGATGCTGATGTTGGGAGTCACGATAGTGGGCTGGGGGGCTCCTTTTGAGCCCTGAGCTAGTTGTGCACCTAAAATAATCCCAAATAAGCACCCTCTAGTTTAGAAGAGGTGAATAAATTGCAGTGCACACACAGGCACAGGAACAGCTCCTGGAGTTCCAGGACCTGCCTGTAAAGGGGCACCAGTCACTGAAAACACATCCTTACCCTCCTGACCTCCCTTCAAAATTAACTTGGAAACATTCAGCTGATCTATGAAAGAATAACAGAGCATGTAACACCTCTGAGTTATTGATGTCTTTACCAAAATTAGGCACCTCTAACCCAGTGGCTGATACAACACTCGGGATTGCCTGGCAGGGTCTGTGGGGACTGTGCCCGGTTTGCCTGCAGGGGGTATTAACCACTAATCAATTTACAAAATGACAACAAACAGTTATGAAAAAACAGAATAAAAATCTATGGATCCCACTATGGAAAATAAATATCTAAATCCTATTAGTCCTGTGAAAACAGCACTTGCAACCTGTTGACCCAGTCAGGAAAGTGTTTAAAAATTCACATAACTCCTTATGCAACACCCCCTTTCCCCAGGGCTGGAATTCCAGGCTGGAGGAGGTACCTTTTAACCAAGGCAAACCAGCTTTTCCTCCTGAAATATTACATGACATCTGTCATGCCACCTGATGACCCCCAAATAATTTAAAGGATTTCAGGTCTGTACTTCTGAGCTTCTTTCATTACCCAAATATCCACTCTCCTTCTCCATCTCCACCGTTTTTAGTTACGGAATTAACACCACACCTGCAACAACTATTCCCTGTGTGCAAACCCACAAATCCTCTGCACATCATTGGGCTCTGGAAATTCTGTAGTGGATCGAAATAGCAGCAAGTCTCCTGTGGGTGACTTGAAAGCTTCCTGGGCATGGCAGTGGGCACAGGGAGGAGTGTCTGGCACAGAACAGACACACAGAGCCCGGTCTCAGGGTGGGCAGTGCCACCTTAAATCAGCTGGAAGCTCACTTAGCACAAAATGCTGGAGATGGGCTGCCATTTAGGAAATACCATCAGGGCTTCAAATGCAAGACACAAATTGTCTTCCTTCATATTAGCACAAGAAGGGTAGGAAAAAAGGAGGTGTTTCCATTAAAAAGGTACTTTGATAATACAATCCCAGATATTCACTGAGCTCCTCAGACTTCTTTAGTTTTCTTTCTAAAGAGCAAATTGCAGTTTCCCCCAACTAAACCGAAGAGCTGCACCTCGGGATCATTAGGCACTTAATCATAAATCGGATTTTTGATCCCCAGTTTGCTTTGGTGGCTGTTGGGGCTCCTTAGTACTTCTCCTTAACACTTCAAACAGAGCTGCTGCATCGGGTGGGTCTCGCCTGCTTTTGGAAGGCACTTTGTGGCCTCTCAGTTACTGCATCAGACTTAAAACTGCCCCCAGTGAACCCTCTGGTGGCCGCGCAGCCCCTGCAGGTCACACCCAGGGTGGGGCCCTGTCACTGTCCCCTCCCTCTGTCCCCATTCCTTGTGCACCCCTGTGCGTCAAACCTAGGGTGGGGTCCTGTCACTGTCCCCTCCCTCGTGCACCCCTGTGTGTCACACCCAGGCTGGTGCCCTGTCACACTCACTGTCCCCTCCCTCTGTCCCCGTTCCTTGTGCCCAGAGCAGGGTTTGTACCAGTTCAGTGCTCCTGGCCCATATTTCAGGTTTCTGTACCTGTTCAGTGCCCCGGCCCACATTTCAGGTTTCTGTACCCATTCAGTGCCCCTGGCCCATATTTCAGGTTTCTGTACCCATTCAGTGCCCCTGGCCCATATTTCAGGTTTCTGTACCCATTCAGTGCCCCCGGCCCATATTTCAGCCTCCGGTGAAGTGCTACAAAGGCCACTCCCCAGTTTGCAGCAGCTTTAACTTGGCATTGGATGAGTGAGCAGAGGGAGACCAAGGGACCCTTGTGGTTTCCATCAGACCCTTCCTCTGGTCCCCAAGAAACCCCTCATCATGCCAGCCCAGACACACTCATGGAGAGCACAACCTCAGGGCAGGGCTCATCTTTATACCCTCTTCCTGGCAAAGATTTAAGCATTGTGCTGTTAAACAGAGGAAAAAAATGCCAACATCGGGCACGGTTTGGCTGAGATGGCACTGCTTGAAGATCCACAACACTCCAGGCATTCAGCTTCACAACCTC
>JAWWEV010000002.1:4637121-4654375 GCA_035583235.1 Hafferia zeledoni
CAACATCGGGCACGGTTTGGCTGAGATGGCACTGCTTGAAGATCCACAACACTCCAGGCATTCAGCTTCACAACCTCAGGATCCCATTATCCTCCTGAAATCGGATACCATTCTGCAGCCTCAGGCAAAAACCCCTTAACCTCAAGATTTACAGATCCTAACGCACACAACAGGGCTCTGAACCTGGTACGGGGCCCTGGAGCTGCTACTTGCACACAGCTAATAATTTCATAAAAGCTGACTCCAACTGCCCATTTTTTGCCTCCAGAAGCAGTTGGAGAAAGCAATGGCTTCTGTAACTTTTTCCCTTTTTTTCTTTCTTTTGGAGAACAGTCTTTTGGCAGAACAGAGACGAGGGATTGGATTTTCTCCAGGATCACGACCCGGAGCTGATCAAAGAAGGGCAGCGTGAGGAAGTGGAGGAGGAGATCAGAGTGCAGGTGTGCCCACAACAGGGAGAGGACACTAATCAGGTGCTTTACCTGCCTGTGTTTCTCTCCAGCTGCAAGAACTGGCCCTGGCACAGACCTTCCCTCCTTCGGGGTCCCTTCTGCCTGTTCTTAGCTTTACCACTCATTTAGCTGAGCGTTTGTCTGGGGTGAGGTGGCAGAACAGAGAATGGGGGAAGATTCAGCTGTGTTTGTCTGGACAGGTTGCTGGATTGATGGAAGAGAAACTGAGGAACCTCAAAGTGCACGTGGACAGAGAGAAGATTGGCGCTCAGAAAAAAGGTGGAAAAGCTGAAAAGGTAAGAGCAACGAGACAGGGGAGCTCAGGGTCAGCCTCCTTCTCTGCAGTGTTCAGTGCAAACCCCTCAGACTCCAACATCAAAGTGTCCACCCTAAACATTCAGGGCATCTCCAGTCAGAAACACTGAAAAATCTATTCGCCTGTGGCTATTTTCAAGGGCTTCTCCTTTAGCTCTCACTTTTTAACTTTCACAAATATGCCTTAGGACAAGCTAACCTATTCCAGAGGTGAATCATTACAAGATAGATCAGATTTTCACCCTCTTGCAATCCCCTGATGCAATCAAACAGGCAAATCCTCTCTAAGGTGACCAGTTCAGATTAGTTTTCCAAAGAAGACAGGGATCTGGAGGCCAGAAATTTTTCTGGCTGCTGTTTTCCTCCCAAATAAGGACTGGTTAATGTGTTTCAAAACTGTGCACCTAAAAATAATCCCCTTGACTGTTTTGGTGTGACCTTTGTCTCTCACGCCACAGGTACACAGTATGTTACTACCTACAACTGAAGGGTTTGGGAACTTGCAGTTAAGCCAAGTTTATTTAGGTATATCCGTAGATTAAACCCAGTGAAACACAGCACTTGTTCACATCCAGTCCCACAGCATTTCCACCTGCAGGATTGCACAGCTCGTGGCTCCCTGAATTCCTTACCCAGCTTTCAGCTATAGATCATGTCAGTGCAAAGTAACTCAGAGCTTACAGACCCACCATTCAATCAGCAGATCCACTTAAAATCCTCAGGGCAAACAGCCAACCCTAATTCCCTGTTGTATTTCATTTCTGTAATCCTTTCAGCATGAAAATACTTGCTGGTGCTCAACTTCTACTCAAATCATCTTCAAAAATGCTCTTTCACCTGACAAACATTGTGCAGGCACAATCCACAGCCAAAAGTCTGGAGCCACTCTGAACACCAACCCCAACTCTGGATCCCTAAACCTGTTCCAAAATTAGGGAGGGTAAAACACACAAATGAAATATTGCAACAATCTCCCCAAAGTTGTGGTGGACAGACATTCAGATCAGCTGGTCAGTGCCCTCTTCAAACACCACACTGGAATTAGAGAGCTGAGTTGCGCTTCTTTTCCTTCCATATAATGTTGGGATAGATTTTAGGGTGGAAGGAGATTATTTAACTTTTGTTTTCCCAAGTTGTACCAGTGGCCTGAGAGAATGAAGGGGGAAGAGGAGAAACAAGTACTAATTAGATAATACAAATTCCTTAAGGATTTTATCTAAAAAACCCCACCCAAACCAAAACAGTCCTGTTTGAGGTGTGGGGAATGGAAGGAAGAATCCAGTGTTAGTCAGAACATCTTCCCTGTGCAGAGCTGTTTGAAATGGCCAGGCAGCGCTGGCAAAGGTTTTTTCCAAATAGTATTGCATTAATAACTGAGACAGATCCATCCAAGTTGTGCCCACCTGTGCACACAGACCTGCTTTAGCAAAACCTGCTCTATCTGATGAGAATTACATGAGCTGGGAGGGTTTGGAAGCAGGTTATTAATCTATTACTCAGCAGAAAATTGCTGATGTTTCAAGGCATGTGTCACCACATCCTTGGCCCCACATGTGTCCCCAGCTATGCACAACATGGAATAACAGTGGATTTTTCTTGTACCCATGAGCATGTCTGGACTGTGATGGAAAACACATCCCTCCCCCATACCAGGGATATTCTGCCCAGAAAAGCATTCAACATTCCTCAGAGAAATCAGACCCTTTCCTGCACTCTGCCAGAGGGGAATGGGCACTGAAAGGGTAATGGCTTCAAGAGAACTCCTACAAGGGGAATTTTGTGTCCAGGGACAGCCATCCCAAATTCCTGATGCCACATTTGACCATCCCCTCGGTTTAAAGGAGGGATTTCTTCTATTTTCTTTGCAGGGAGACACCACAGTAGAACCAGGGCATGAGGGGAGATGCCCCCTGCCCTTTCAAACACACCTTAGGACAAGTAGTTTACAACTCTGAAAGGTTCTGGCAAGTCCATGTTAAAAATAATCTGCCTGACCCTCAGGAAATAATTTGAGTTTGAAATGCTGTTTGAGAGTTGCTTTTGTGGGGAATTCAGTAAGGGCATTTTGGAGTTGGACTCTAAACCCTGATTTCTCCCTTGCAGTCCTCAGGTTTTCAAACATCTTAGCCTTGGATAAACAGAATTTGCCAGCTCAGGCATAGCCACAGCCACTCCTTTATTCCCAGGCACTGCATTTTCCAGGCTGAACTTCATCACTGACTCCCAAACCTTCAAATACTACTTACTGCTAGAAGCTGACACTTAACCCTGCACCCAGAGCTGCCCTTGTTGCTCCTGAAGATAAGAATCCCATTTGCCTCCTCTGTGAAAAGTGAACTTGGGTGAAGAGGCAAACTGCTCCTCTCATGGGTCTCACTGGTCTCCAGACCAAGAGGCTGGTCTGGAAATACCACAAGTAATTAGATTGCACATAAGATGCCACAAGCCCAGATCCTGTGCCCCTTTCCATGCTGGAAGCTCCCACCCCACCCACAGTCCCACCCTTACAGCCCAGCACTGAGAGGGGATACAACACATACATTTGTATATATTTTCCTTGTTAAGAGATGCTGGATTCTGACTCTTCCAGGTAGCTCCTGATCACTGTCACAGGAGGGGGGATGAGGACACAATAGAAACAAAGAAATGGGGTTCAGCTCTGCTGCAAATCACATTGTCCTTCACTCTGCCCCACTGGAAGCTTTTCACCTGCCCAGCCACAAGTCACCCAGCTGGGACTGTCAGCACCTGTACAAGGCCAGGCTGAGGCAAAGGCTCGAAGGGAGATTCCCTCCCAGTGAGGAATGTGGCACTTGCTGACCTGAAGTTACACTTAAGAGCTTATCAAAGTGCTTTTTATCAAGTCCATTGTGCTGCTTTTCCTGCTCTGCTCCCCCAAGGCTTTGTTTCCAATCCTACTGCAGGTAAAAGCAATGCATTGGAAATGAACACAACCCAGTCACACACAAAGGCATGGCCAGAGTTCAGAAAAAAACACCAAAGTCAAAAGAGAAAGAGGGGACATGAGAACATGAGTGCCTGAAAGTTGTTGCTGCCATAGGCCTTGCTGGCCATTCAAGGCAGCTTTGGAGGTCCCTGTTTGATGAAGCTGGGCAGAAACAGAAACCACAAAAGGCTGTGACAAAACCATTGACATCAGTGTAAAGCCAAGAGCAAAGCCCCAGAGAATGAGGCTGGGGCAGGCCTGAGGAAGGGCTGGGTTGTGCACCATCACGCCCAATCCCTGGGGGATTTCCTGCAGCTGGTTCTGCTCAGCACCCAGAGCTCTCAGCCAGCTGTGGGGGCTGTCACCCCTTTGGATGCTGCACTAAATCCAGCAGGGATTACTGAGCAGAGCTTATTAATCAGTGGAACATCCTTGTGTAAGGACTTTTTCAGTACAAGTGTCCAAAGTTGCTTGAGTTACCTCAGCACTGCCAGAAAAGACTTCCCAACCCATGCACAGAGCAAACATTGACTTGCTCACCTCCCATCTGAGCATCACACATGACCCAAGGAACCCACTAAAAACCACACAAACTGCTGCTTATTTCCCTTAAACCACAGGAACACTTTGCTCTTTTGGCTTTTCCAAGAGGGAGCCTACAAGGAACATGGAGAGAGATTTACAAGAGAATGTGGGGACAAGGGAGAAATGGCTTCAAACTGAGGGCAGGTTTAGATGAGATATTAGTAAAAAAATCCTTCCCTGGGAGGGTGGGCAGGCCCTGGCACAGGTTGGGCAGAGAAGCTGTGGCTGCCCCAGCCCTGGGAGTGTCCCAGGCCAGGTTGGACAGGGCTTGAAGCACCCTGGGCTGGTGGGAGGCATCTCTGCCATGGCAGGGGTGGGATGGGATGAGCTTTGACGCCCCTTCCATACAAGGCCATTCCAAGATTCTCTGTTCCTTGGCAGCAGTAGCTGTGGGCAGCTGATGGCAGCAAGGCTTGTGTGACCACAGCCAGAGGGTGACACAGATCCTGCAGCTCCACCATGGGACAGTTTCCTTCAGTGAGACATTGGGGTACCCCCTTCCCTTCTGCTGCCATTCCAGCAGCAGACACTGCTCTGGAATCAGGTCTGGTTTGCTCAGAGCAACCTCTGGGGTCCCCCAAACGTTTTCCTGAGCCCACAGAGCGAGACAAGACACCACAGTGAGCACTGTCCTGTGTCCCCTGCCAGCCCCAGCCAGTGCAGTTCACCCCCTGGCAATGATCAAAGCCCAGAATAACCCAGTCAAAGGAAGGCTACACAGGAGCTGGGCTGACACAGCAGACAGAGAAAGCAGGAGATTCCATCATAAACCACGAGCATGTTCACATTCATTAAACATTATCATTGTCTAAATAAAAGCCATTCCCAATAAGACATTTTGGAGCCAGGCCATTGTCTACAATTCATATTTCCCTTTATCGCATCTCAGCCTTTGCCAAATTTCCCACAAATGCTGATGTTAATTAGGAAAACACATTTTCCCCCTGCACAGTTCATTTCTGTGCTGCTCTTGAGTTACTTCACTGGTGAGGCTGCCTTGAGGACAATACCAGTTGGCCAATAAATTCAACATATGCTTAGTGTCTTTACATAGGTGGAATGAGCTTTTCATCCCAGTCAGACCCCAGGAAATGCAATTTCTGGCTTGTTGGAAGAAAGGCTGAAGAGACAAAACTGGAGGAACAGCAACAATAAACTGATGACAGCCTCAATATCTCCTCAGTTGTTAAAATAGCCAGCACAGGCTTTCCTCTTCCCATTCCTTTTCTTTAAAAAAAAAATCTCACTGAAACATTCTGATGAGTGTTTGCTGCCAAACTTATTTATGTGAAAAAAAACCCCAAGGTGCAGCTCTGCAAATAGAGAGTTGTTTGCATTATTCTAACCCAAAATTTGAAAATATCCCCTTTTCCCAGTTAGCTCACCCATGCAGTGCTGGGTTTGGGTTACACTCCCATCTGGATTATCTTTGTGGCATCATAAACAGTGACAGGTGATGGAACCACAGGTTATTTACATTGTGTCTATCCTTGAAAACTTGGAATTTATCTATTTCTGAAGATGGCTGATCCATTCCATAAAACCCCAGCATTTTCCAGATAATTGGGTAGGATTTTTTACCTCAACAAGGCAGCCTCCAGAGCTCTGCAGAAGCATTCACTATTACAAAAATAATAAAATAAATGACTGTATTCCCAGGAAGGGGAACATAAACTTTGGGAAAGAATAAGTTGTCTTGTTCAACTAAGCATTTAAGCACATGCTTAAACTGAAGCTGCTGAGGAAACCCCTGGTACACAAACAGTGCTGTGTAAATAGTTCCACTGAAATGGTCCTGCAGGGCTGTGCAGAGCCAGGCACAGACACCAGAGGTGGGCACTGACAGGGATTAATGATGCCCTCTCCACTACTCATTATCCCTAACCATATTTATGGCTTGGGAGCTGTAATTAATGGGGGGGTTGACAGTCCTGAGTCACATCTTTCTTATTTATGCTTTCCATGAGTTTTTTTGCAACATGTATAGAAACCAGTCCCACAAGGCAAAATCTTCCTGTAGTGAAAGCAGGGTGAAAACACGAGAAGAGCAGGTTGGGATTTTTCTGACCTCTTCAAGCTCCTTCCGTGAGGCAGGAGGATGTCTGATGGTGGGAGGAGAGCCAGAGACTCACGAGCCTTTCCCCTCAGGGAAGCTGCTGACATATTTCACTTCAGTATAAAGGGAGACATAAACAGTCCCAGGAGCAGCTACTTGGACCCCACACCCTGTTCCTTCCTGCTTCCCTTCTTGGGCAAGGGCCCTCATCCACAGAGCTGTGCTCCTTAAAGAATCATGGAATCATTAGTGTTGGAAAAGCCCTCCAAGCCCATGGAGTCCAAGCCTTAACCCAGCACTGCCAAGGCCACCACTAACCCATGTCCCCAAGTGTCACATCCACATGGCTCTTAAATCCCTCCAGCAATGGAGACTCCAGCCCTTCCCAGGAGAACAGAATTTGTCTAATATACAGCCAAAGGAAGGAGAGATTTTTTTTCCCTTGGAGTAAAATGGTCCTGGGATTCTTCCCTCTGTAGCCTCCACTGCAAGGAGAGCGAATGCTCTTTAAGGAAATGATTTTTCCCTTTGGGTTCCCTCAGTGACAAGGGCCACATTCCACCACAAACACTGGCTAGTCTGGCCCTCCCTTTGCTTCAGGACATTCAGGTCTCTCTATCACTAATTCCATCACTAATTGCTGCCTGCTTTTGTGGTCCTCAGGCAGGCAAGGCATCCTCGAAGAAAAAGATACCTGAGCTGGAGAGAGACCTGACTCCTGACAGGTAAGGAGAGCCCCTGTTTGCAGCAGGTTTGCCTCAGCCTGGGCTTCCCTCACCGGCAGCCACACACAGGAATTCAAATGCAAACAACTCAGCCCCAGGAGCAGCCTCTGTTAGCTCCAGGCAGGTTAGTGTCAGTGGGCAGAGCTGAGCACAGGAACACTCGGGCAGGATCTTGCCCTCTGTGCCCCTTCCCTGTCCTCTCTGCAGGTGCAGAAGCTCCTGGTAGATTTGGGGACTATCAGATTTTCCACCCCAGCTGCAGACAGGCCGCTATCCTCTCTAAATCACTCCTCACAGCTGAGGTAGAGTGTACATGTCATAAATCTGTCTGATTTATCGGTAAGAGTTCTGGCAGGCCTGGCCATTCCTTGTGTACCCTTGCTCTTTTAAACACCCTTATTTTATTTGGAGGATTTGGGAGGATTTCTGCTTTTGACATGACACTTTCAATGAGGCTGTGCTGCTGTCACTGATGCTCCAGCCATTTGTCACCTGTACACACAGCACAGACACCCACCTGGGGAGAGCAGAACCAGCAGAGAGCAGACCCAAGGCAAACATCCTCAGTCCCTGCAGGAGAGCATGGCGGGTCACCCCTGCTGGGACCCGGGGAGAGCAGAACCAGCAGAGAATAGACCAAGGCAAACACATGCAGTCCCTGCAGGAGAGCACGGGGAGTCACCCCTCACACCAGACACACTCAGGGAGACCTGCACTCCATCAGCTGGGTGCAGGCAGTGAGCTCCAATAAAACCCCTCCAGGCAAGGATGGAAAATACCCATCTCATGGATTGTAACAGAGACCAACCTCTCTTACAGAGCAGTACCAAAGTCCAACAGGGGTGCTTGCAGTCCATGCTTTTAAAATTACCCCTGCACATACCAGCTTTTTATGTGTAACCTTAACACACAGCCAGCTAAAAACATAAACTTTTTAGTAGCTGACTTTGAACCAGAGTTTATCTGCCATTCTGGCTCCACACTTTGCTCTTCCCTGCTGAGCACCCCAGGAATAACCAGAAGAAGCTCAGGTTGGTCTCTGCTTTGGCACAGGGGGGTTGAGTCAAAGACTGGTCACATCACACTGACTTGGGGGAAACTCAGGACATGCACCATTAAACTTGCACAGTAAAACAATAAGGCAGGAAAAGAAGGCGGCTCCCAGCAGAACTGCCAGGCCAGTCCCATCCTGCCTCATCCCTGTGTGATGATGCATTCCCAACATAAAACCTCTGAGAATGAAAGCAAGAGTCAGAGCAGCAAAATCAGCAGTGCTGAAGGTGCATTACATTTTGGATTTGCTTATTACTACTCCTGTATTAACTCTGCCACTAACACCGCATAAAACTTCTCAGCTGAATTGGAAAAAAGGCTGCAGACCTCAACTTCTACCTGTAGTTTTATTAGCCAGCTGAGAGGCACTACTAAATATTTTTATTGTAGCCATGCAATATTTGGGATGTCCCAAACAAGATTCATGAAGAGACAGAGAAATAGCTCAGATATTGAGGGAAAAGAAGGTGAAAAGTGTAAAAACCAGTGAAAGACGTAACAAGATAGAAATCACTATTGTTTATACTAACAATACAGCAAGAATTTCCAACAGACTTAGTCATTTTATGCAATCCTTGCAGCGGTGCCAGAAACACTGAAATGAATGCTTAGAACTCCAAAAGAACATCCATACCAACAAAAAAAACACACACTAGTGTAAGGGTATTAAATCCTCAATTATTGGGAGCTACTTCCAGCCACTCATGGGGAAAGGAAGAAGCTGTTTCACTGGAGAACTTTGCCCATTTTATAGAATCCCAGAATGGTTTGGGTGGGAGGGACCTTAAAGCTCATCTGGTTTCACCCCCTGCCATGGGCAGGGACACCTCCCACTGTCCCAGGGTGCTCCAAGCCCTGTCCAGCCTGGCCTGGGACACTCCCAGGGATGGGACAACCCTTCCCTTGCATGTTTTTCCCCCAGTCCTCCTCTGGCCGCCATGACCCTGGCACTGCAGCTGGTGGATCACTGGTTGCTCTGTTCGAGTTATTCCCAGTGTGTTCCTGGGGACATGAGGCTGTCTGATGAAAACACAATAAATTCCAAGAAGAATTAATGAATTACTACTAAGTGGAGAGCTAAGTGAATAGGTATAGCAGTGTTAGGGTTGCTATTATTGTATAATTTAAAAATAATTTCCCTGTAATTGATATTAATGAATGAGTCTATTACACAAGTCATAACTGATCTTGTATCACCTGGCAATGGGTAAATGCAGCCAGCAGGAGAGGGGAGGGAGAGATGCTGTGTGTGAGGTGATGAAACAGATCCCTGCCATAACACAGCAAATGGGGTTTATTGATTTCATATTGATGGCACCAACCACCTTTGCCTCTGAGCTACAGAGCACATTTATAAAGCTGAGGAAACAGCAATGGCTCCCAGGCTGGTTCAGCTTTGAGAGGCCTGAGCTGTTGCCTCCAGTGCCCCCATTTCTGAGTGCTGTCTCCTGCCCACAGGACCATGGATTCCCTGTACCAGGAGCTGGCAGAAGAAGGATTGCTGATCAAAGCCAAGGCTGTGAATCTCTCTGATTACATTGGTCAGTACCCCCTTTGCAGCTACTCTGGTGTCTGATCCAACCACCCACCCCCAGCCATTCCTGGCCTCTGCCCCTGTTTCCAGCCAGAAGGGAGCTCAAGAGCAATTGCACTTTCAGGACTTCCAAACTCGAGTGTCTAATGCCACGTAGGCAGGTCAAGTCTGTTCCTGCAGAGTGCCCAGGGCCTTTCACTTCTGCTCCCAAACCAGGGCCTGTCTGTGGAGCTGCTACCTCTCCCCAGGCACTGACACTTACAAGCCTTGAGCGGTTCTGGGTGTCACAAGCCACTCTGAGATAGAACCAGAACACCCTTCCAGGAGCCCTGGCCAGGCTTTGGAAAGACAGTGCATGTCTACCAGACCAGGAGTCATAATCCACCCAGAGCATTTCCCAGGGAACAGCAAAAATCACCCCTCCAGCTTTGGTTCACTTAGCAGAGAAGACTCAGCCCTTTCTCCCTCCACCTCCCTGACTGCCCATGAACTCTGAGCAGTGCTTTGAGGCATATCTGCCCCCTGATTTGAGTAACATGTCTCTGCCTAGTTCTGCATTTCAGACTCCTCTTGCCTGGTTTCTGTTACCTGCAGCTGCACTCAGACATGCTTCGTCTGTGCTCTGCACAGAAAAAAGGGCTAAAAACCCCAAAGTTGCTTTTGCAGACTGCGGAGGGATCTGACACCATCTCCAAAAGCACGTGGTGACATTCAGTAAAACCACATCAATCTTACCAACAACTGCCCTCTCCCCTCACGATTTAATTGTTTTCAAGGCCATAATTTGAATCTGAAACCATCCAGAAGCAACAAGGCCACTGCCTGTCAGTACAGCGTGTCCCAGCCAGAAAGGGCAGATTCTCCTGCACCCCCTCTAAATGCCTTGCTTATATAAATGCTTAGAAGCACCAGTTCAGCCTCCAGAGCCTTTGCCCCTTCTGTTGAAGGCAGAGTTAACAAGTGTCCCATCCAGTTTTTGCTCATTAAAGATCTCGAAGCAAAGTAAAGGAAGATTTTCATCATTCCTTTGTTCAGCCAAGCCATCAAGGTCATTTCTGCCCAACAAACATTCCCCACCACAGATGTTTTTAAAACAGCACATACCAGTGAACAATAATAATTAACAGCTGGGAACATCCAGCTTGGGAAGAGATGGCTCCGGGCCACCTTCCCTTGACCCTGAAGACTGAAGCTTTGGCCTCTGCAGCACAGAGGAACACAAGGGCTGCTCCAGGTTATCCTGGCGATATTCCCTCCCCCTTGGAAGCTACTGGGCACAGCATTGCAGAGCCCAAGGTCCCCTGGCTGTACCTACACCTGCACAGATGAGGGCCGAGACTGCCACAACCAGCTCTTGCCAGCTCAAAGCTCATTTGTGCTTCTTGGGCTGCCACAACAACATACAGAAGGTATTTAAAGCTGGCCTAGAATTGGAACTAGCTGGGTTTTTTAATCCCAAACCCTCCCTTTAAGGGTCCAAGGACAAGGTCAAAGCCTGCAGAGAAATAAGTTCTCATCTGCTCAGCCTTCCAGGGCTGAAGCCTGAGGAAGGTCACTTCCAGTTCCTGGGGAAAGGACAAAGACTGGAATTGTGCTACACAGCCAGGAAAGGCACTGAAATGTCCCCCCTCTGTGACAAACTGACATCACTGAACTAATTTTCTTGGTGACCTTATCTAAATTAGTCAGAGAATATCCACTGTGATTTATGTTCAGTTGCAATTAAACCCTTTGATGCCTTCTAATTAAATCTGTGAAGATTAATTCCTATCCAGTTCTTTTGATTTCTCCTTAAATAAAAGATAAAACCTGAAATGAATTTTATTCTTCAGAGGGGAGGGGGCAGTTGCAGCAGGGCTTGTCTGCTTTTCTGCCCCCAGATTACACCCTCCACCTTCTCTTTCAACCACTGCTAATCCACCTCTGCTCCAGAGAGCTCTAGTCCTCTCCTTTTTTATCCCCAATAAAACATGCTATTATTTTTCAGTAATATTCACTATTATTCAATGATATTCACAAATTCAATAATATAATGACATCTCATTTATGCTAGAAATAATCAGTGACTACACCATGACTCGTTTTCCTGCTTGTGGCCCATCCTCCTGGATCTTTGTTCTCTAACATGTCTCGTATATGGGCTTTGACAGGGCAGGCAATGTGATTATAGCTCTGTAACAAGAGCCAAGGCAAGATTAAATCCTTTCAGCTCACATCATGGAGTTTTCGTTTTCTTGGGCTGTTTTGTGGAGGGGTTTGTGAACTGCAAAGCAAAGAGCCCCACCAAATGAGGTGACACATTTAAAGGTCTAACACAGCGAGGAGCTGAGCTGGGACACAGCCAGGGAAAGGCTTGCTGGAATTGCTTCTCCCCCTTTGGAAAGCCCTGGGAGAGCACACAGTTCCCTGGTGCTGCAGTCCCACAGAATCCCCAGCCCAGACAGCCTTGGCCAGCAGGGTGATTTATGAGGCTGCTCATGACTCTGCTCCACAAGGTTTGTTTAAGAGGCTTCCCAGCCTGACCACTCTGCTGAACAGGCAGCGCACAGGCTGGAATGGAAGCCCACAGCCTGCTCAGCTCCCATTTTCCTCTGCAGTTCACCTTCCTCAGGGCAGGTTCCACAGCAGCACTGCCCACCCTGAGCCCCTGTCTCTTGGCACTGCTGGGTGTGTTATATCCCTGCTCACGGCAGTCTGGCATCCCTCAAAAATGCCTTTTCTCCCACCCAGTGCCACCTGTACTAAGCCTCTGCTCCCTCCCCACAGGCCACTGGGGCAGCCTGAGGAAGGGGCTCCACGGGACGGGCTCTCAGCCCCTGCCCTCGCCCCCCGATGTCCGACAGCTCGTGGCGCTCTATGGAATCCTGCCCCTGGGTAAGAGCAGTGCTGGGGGGACACACACCATGGCTTTGCTTCCTGACACACACAGGCACTTGTACTGGCTTTGACAGGCCTTGATTAGTCGCAATCTGAAGCATTTTGCAGTCTAATTGGTTTTCAATTAAGCCTCCTGAGTGAAGCTGTATCATTTTAGCAGAGCAGAAAGGAGTGTGCACGGGTCAGGTATTGCCTCTCCATCCCATCCCTGTTTGCATGGCAACACTTTGTGAATGGCAGCACATAAAAGGAAATCACTTGGGGAAGATAATAGCTAAAACAAGCTCCAGTGATCAAAATTAATCAAGTTAAGGGAAGGGCTAAGGTTGCAATTTACCTTTTACAAGCTGGCTCACGTTACTCAGCACTGCACAATGCAATCATTGAAGGAATTAGTCTGAATACATTTTGTACCTCGCAGAGAACACTTGTAAATGCCCTTGCAGTTTTAATGCCAGACCTAGCCAATATCTAACAAGGCTTTGCTGGGTCAGGTTGTTTGCTTTTAATGGAAAATCTATCCCATATTTTACTTGGGAATGGCATTAAGCCAAACTCTAGTGATTGCTAGAAGTGCCTGCCTCAAGGGCCTTTATTCAATATTTCACTTGCATCCTTTTCCCATTCCTGACTAGATTTTTCAGCTTCTACTCAATACTTCCCTTCCTGATTGCATTCCAAGGGGATTTCAACTAGGCAAGTCCTGCCCAAGGCTGTCATTGTCTGCCCATCCCCTTTGGGGGGCAAAAGTGTCCCTGCCTCCCACCCTGGCCAACACAGAGCCTCTGCTTCTCCCTCCAGCTCCCAGAGCTCAGGCTGTTCTGTGGCTCCCCATCCCCAAACGAGGCTCCCTGTGCCATGGAAAGCTCAGAGCAATAGCGTGGAGTTCTGGTTCATTCACATTCCAGGGAAGTGCTCCTGCTGTCCTGCAGCTCCCCCTGAAGAGCCAAGCTAACAACCAGGGGTCCAAAAGCACCCTCCCCAGCCTTGGTGGGGTCCTGCCCACCCAACCCACCCTCAGCTGGTTTGGGGTGAGCCCTGGGGGCTTGGCTGTGGTGACCACAGGCAGCTGAGGGGGCTCAGCAGTTCTCCCTGTCTGCACAAGGCAATGTGGCGGTTACACAGCTCAGGGCTCCTCCAGGGTTATGTTTTAGCATCACCTCATCTAGGAAAATCATCCCCAAGACATCCCCTGTGGCAGGAAGGAAAAGAACCCATAGTCTTTCTGCTATTTATACAATTGGTAAAAATTGCAGGGAGAAGAGACCCTGGACAAACAAAAGGTATTGGCAACTGCAGTTTGAAAACTGCCTTTGAGTGGAAAAAAAGTATTATATGAGCCAAAAAAGGTATAGGAATGGCTTCACCTTTGGGGTGATATGTTACAGATGACATTTTACTTAATTGGTCTCCAAATTAGTTCATCATTATATAATTGTGTATTGTAGAAGTGAAAGTTTCCCTCAAAATAGTCACCTGATGGCAAGGAAAGCCCCAGCTTAAATGGCATTAAGAAAATTACAAGCAGCTGAAAGGAGAAATAATAGTAGAAGATATACTTCATCTTTAACCACAGAGGAGTCTGCTGCTCCCCTCATAATAAATCTACGTGTAATAGTAATAGATTAGTATGGAATGACCAAATATTAATAAAGCCTGGGTGGCTGACAACTTCACTACATCCTGCACTGTGCTGCAATAATGGCATTCATCTCTGCACTCCCACTGCCATTTATTTGGGACATTAAAGCATTAGCACACAGAGAGGCAGCCTGATTGGGTTTGTGTTAAATACCATCCCTTACTGAGCTGTGCCCCCGAACCCAGAGCACTTTGCCAGGCCAAGCCATGGGCTCCCTCTGCAGCTTTGGGGGCCAATTTCCCCCCAGGCAGAGGGACAGAACTAGATCTTTAAATATGTGTAACCACCAGCACTGCTGGCACAGGGCATTTCTAGGCACTGAGGCAGTGATGTTACTGGATTAACCAGTGGGCATGGATAAAGCACATAACACTTCCTGCTACTTCCACCTCTGGAGGTTCATGCATCCCTAATTCAAACAGTGACAGCTGCAGGACAGACAAGTTCCATCCCCCATCGACCTCCTCAGTCTGTCTGTGGTTGTGTTTTCCCAACACTGGCGTTTCTGCTGGGCTTTCCCAGGTGATGGATCATAATTCCTACAACCCAGGATGAATTTACCTGGAGCAGCCACAGAGACAGATTCAGAAATGCTGAGCAATGACTGCTGCAGGCACAGCAAGGGAAGCACAGCAACCCTGAATGAAGGGAAGGGAACAGAATAATCCTCCTCTAAGATGTGTCATCCTTGCTCACTGAACAGCACCAACATGTAAGATGAAAAACTACCCCAAAAAAGGCAAGTGAAGGCAGAAGCCAAAAGTAAAACACATGGTAACACCTGGTCTCAAAATCATTCTTTTTGCTGACATCAATTTAGAGCAGAATTTTGCCCAAATTGTACAAATAAGGGATGTTAAATCTGCTGGGGTCACAGCTCTGGTTATACAGAACTGAACTCGAGAGCACTCCTGCCACAGAGTAAAGAAACAATTAATTCACATAATAAATTATTTACAGTGAATAAAAAAGGAAGAATCATTCCATTACCTTTATGGCAGACTCAAATGAAAGCAATAATAGTGCCTTATGACTTTTTACAGGCTCCCAAACGGTCCATGAGAACGCTCCCCTGGTGAAATCCCTGTTACTGGCTGGCCCTGCTGGTGTTGGAAAGAGAATGTTGGTCCATGCCATCTGCACAGAAACAGGAGCCAACCTCTTCAACTTAACTCCTTCCAACATTGCTGGGAAATACCCAGGCAAGGAGGACCTCCTCATGATGCTTCACATGATTCTCAAGGTACTGTGTCTTGGAGAATTCTCTACAAAGTTGGTTCAGTTCATCACATCTTTTGTGGGACAAACAGGGCATTGAACTGTAGTTTCTCCATGTTGAGAAACACACATACCTTGGGCAAAGCTGCTCAAGGTCCAAAGGACTGCCAACCCAATTTGGAATCCCTTCCCTGCATTCAAGGATTCAAATCATCAGCAGGAATTTCCTCACAGAAAGGGTTTTAAACTGGAATGAACTGCCCAGGGAGGTTTGGAGTCCCCATCCCTGGAGGTGTCCAAGGGAAACTGGACATGGCACTCAGTGCTATGGCCTGGGTGACAAGGCCAGGGGTTGGATTCGGTCTTAGAGGCATTTTCCAACCTCGGTGACTCTGTGAAAACCACTTGTTGACAGGCAGTGTGTGAACCTCTGCAGAGGATTTACTGCCCCTTGAGAAACCACTCGGAGCAACCATATTTTTCACATTAATATTTATGTGAGCTTTGTGTTACCTTGAATATGAAAAGCATCACAGATAAAGAAAATTCTGTTCTCTGTTTATGTGCACATCAGCCAGGAATGCTTGTCATGCAGCATTTAATCAAAAGCTGGGCTGGGGGTGGTCAGAAACTTCCTCTCTGGGACTGTTTTTGCACAAGAGCTCTCCTCTCTGCACTGTTCTCTGTTTACCTATCAGCAAGCTTTATAAAAGAAGGAATCCCAGCTCAGGATTACAGGAACAAAAATCTATGAGAAGTCTGGAAATGAAAGGAGCTGTATGAACTGTGAAGAACATATCCCAAACCCTCTTCAGGAAAAAAAAGAAAAAGAGAGAGACACTATCCTGGCAGGATTTCTTCCCCATTCTAAGTCCTCAGCATTTCTGCTACAGAAGGAAGCTGGTAAATATTTCCAGACAAAAAAAAAAAAAAAAAAAAAAAAAGGCAAAACCAACACACATATGCACTAGGAAAAAGCCAAATGCAGTAATTTTCCAGTGCCAGAGGCCTACTAAAATTGGCCTTGCCTGGGATTTATCAGCTGTGTTCTATTAAATGCAGCATTAGAGGAGGTTTGGTGACAGGTGCCTCCATTCCCAGGAAGGACACGTTTCACCTGTGCTGCTGCAGCACCAGCACAGGGACTGGCACTCCCTGACACAAGGTAGGGCCAGCAGATGAGCTCATAGTCCCTTCCCCACTTTGTTTTTCTGTCCTCATCAGTGGCAAAGCTCATTTCTAGGTGCAGGCACAGCACACACCATTCCTTGCTATCACACAGTCCCTGCTACAGCACAGGAGAAAGGAGGGCAGCCCTTACTGCTGGAGAAGGTTCCAGATGGAGATAGTATGGGGGGGTTTAATACATGGATAGATATATAACACATACAATAATTGGAACATGTATAAAATGTGTGTGTCTGTACATATTGATAGATAAGCATATACACACACACCCCCCATGTGTGTAGGTTCATACAAAGCCTTAACATCTTTCCACATGACTTAAAAACAAATGGAAACACTATCCAAGCCCTCCCCAAAACCACAATGAGCAGTCCAGGCTGACTCCTCTCCTTTCAGCAATGACACTTGGGTGAAACTCGGTGAGTTACTGGGCTGGCAGCTGCTCGCAGTCAGTCACATTAATGAGGTTGTGCAGGCACTGCTTGTCGAGGGGCCTTACTCCAGCTGTGCCAGGAGTGCTGCTGCAACCTCTGCTCCCTCAACACCACACCCAAGGGCTCTCCTTCCATGCTCAGCTCCTCCCCAGGAGGGTGGGCAGGCCCTGGCACAGGGTGGGCAGAGAAGCTGTGGCTGCCCCATCCCTGGAAGTGTCCCAGGCCAGG